>VZSR01001817.1:1065852-1084589 GCA_013398615.1 Brachypodius melanocephalos | reverse complement strand
AAAAAAAAAAAACCACACCAAAACCACTGTACTTACTGCTTTTCAGTTTAGTTTGTATGTTACAAAGTTAGTCTCTATGAGCACAGTAAATATTGAGATGTGAGGTTGTTTTATTGAGATTGTTAATGACAATTAGCAGATTGTCACAAAATGTCTGGCTGTTTGGATATTTGGAGCACCTTAAATCATTCACTTAGGTGTAAGAGGGTTGTATTTCTTCTAAATGTAGTGAATTAGCTCAGCAGTCTCTGTTGATAATTTCCTTGTAGCTGCTCAGGCTTGATACAGACAACATCGTGGGGCAGTGGTTCTGAAAAAAGAGCAATCGGTGCCTGGTGCCGCCTCAGCCTTTGCCAGTCCCGGGGGGAGCTGAGCATACCTTATGCAACAGGCCACTCCTGTTTCTCCTTTTTTTTTTTTTTTTTTTTTTTTTTTTTTTTTCTTTTCCCAGCTGTAGCACTGAAGTCCAGAGAAAGGTGAGATACCAGAGGATAACACAAAGCACATGTCTTGGTGGATACAGGGTAACTGTTGTTTCCAGATGGAATCGTGGCTACATGAGAAGTAAAAATAACTGACTGTAGCATCAACTCCACATCCCAAGGACATAATAATTCAGAAAATGTTGAGTTATAAACTGTTCTAACATGGATTTGAGCATGTGATTGGGCTTTTCTTGTAACTCAGAGCTCAGGAGCCTGAAGTAGAAAGGCGGTATTAACAAACAAGGTCAGATCATTTGGGAATAATGAACTTCTTTCAATAAGGTTATTGTTTTATTGGCAGGTCACATTCTTTTTGTCCTCACTTGCCATGTACTATAAAGTATGACTTTAACACTGGACTTCTGTGTTAATTGCAATTAGATAAATGTGTCTGGAGAGACATCTGGTCAAGTTCACTGATGTAACCCACTTACCTTGCTCATAGACACACTTACTGGAAAACTGCTTGAGCTGCTTTGGTGCCATCCTATTTCAGAGGTTAGAGCCAAAATAGAAAATGAATAGGTTTATGCTATTCTTACACTTTCTGAATACAGCATGCAGATGCATACCACAGTACTATCTAAGCAAAATGCAGACCCAACTCATCCACTGAGGCTGCAATTTTATTCAGCTTTAATAAAGCTGCTATGAAGCAAAGCCCTTCAGAGTGTCAGTCTTACTGGTGTCATTGTCTCCACTGTCCTAAGTAGCATTTGATAATCCTGACAAGATGTAAAATAGTATTGGCCAATGTGAGCTTTGTCAACTTTATGCAAGAGTTCTTTGGCAGCGTAGACCAGATAGTAACTTCAAGATTCCAAACTTACACAAAATGTGTATCTTAAATGCTAATCCAGCCCTGATTAAGGTACATTAACGTGGGAACTCGAGGCTGACAGCTAAAAGCCACATCTAGTTGGTTATTCTTTTGCAAGTAGGCATCTTATCTTGGCTTACCTGGCAACTTGTATATATGTAAGATAGGATACTAAATGAAAAGGCATATGCATTTTGTAGGGTTTGTTAGATAAAAAATTGTCATTTGACATACTTTGCTATTATCAGGGGTGTTGTGGTACTGGAACATTCTCAAAGGAGGGATTAGTCACTGGTATATTTGATGACTCCAGCACTTCTTTGTTTCTCCCTTCCTGTGTATGTCAGCCTGTGATGCCCATGTTAACACGTGAGATTGGAGACCTGAAGTCACGTAACAAACTAAGTGCTGATTGTGCTGTAATGCCTGATGACCACTTGGATGCCTGGGATCTGATGGGTCTGGCACCATACTGGGCAGACAGCAGTTTGCTGTCTGGCACGTCTCTGTTGCCCTTTGAGGAATAACTGGACATGAATTTAGCTGAGACATTAACAAAGAGATTACCAGGTCTGTGAAGACTCTGACAGGCTGAAAAGAAATGCAGATGGGTACTATGCATTTGCAAATGTTTGTTATTTAAAGTCGGTTACTGGGAAATATATAAAATGAAAGGGTCAGAGTAAGACATTGTGTCTTGTTGGCTTTGCCTTTTAGATTTTAGGAGATCAAAAAGTAAAAAGGAGGAATATGTCATATTGCAGGTAATTAAGGATTCATCAGGAAATAAGGAACACTTGGCCCTTCTCATAGCTTTGAGGACAAAAGGGGAAGGGTAGCTGGTATAATATCTTCCATATGTGGCATGTTAATTGGAAGAATAGAAATGAGGTATTTGGAAAGCTGAATCTAAGCTCTTATAAATGGAAATTGCTTTTGCTTAATGAGTTTGCAGGTAGGGTCAGTGCTTTACACTGGGAAAATAAGAAAATATTTTTTATTATATGTTTGTAAATTAGGGTTAGCCTACTTGTTGAGTTAGTCAGAGGGATTTAATAATTTATAAGTGAAAAATTGTGTCTTTTCTTTCCCTGTAAATACTTGGAATTTAATGATGATTCCCAAGCATTGCAGTATTTTCTTACCAGTGCCTTAGTCTAGGCTTTGGGTATTTTAGTTTAAGTATTTCCAGAGTTTTGAAAACCTCACTTTGGGAATGACATACAGGAACAGCTTGTTTCTCAGACCTCAGAAAAGTGTGAGGCTTATTCGGATTAGGTATATCTTTGTCTTTGAGGACAAAAGGGCTTCACTTCCACTTTGTTTTGATAGACTCCCCTGGGCCAGAGAAAGTAAGTGTCTGTCCAGGTGAACCGAGCCAGTGGAAACACCTTCTAGGTAGCTATGCCCTGCGAATATACAAGTTCTTTTGGGATGGAGGGGGCAGGACTTCCCTGAGGAAGGCTGTAAATTGAGAAAAGTCGAGAGGCGGAGTTACACGCTATTCCCGCTAGATGGCAATTAAACCCCACTGGATAAAGCGGCCGGTAACGCCAGAGCTTTCGAGTCATGTAGCTTACTTCAGAGTGCTGAAAGCTGGACTTGGGAGCAAGATTTTGGGATATCTGTATTTTCCTTGGACTAGAACATGCAATAATTTTCATATGACAAAGGAAATATTGTTAAAGCTGAACCGAATTTTGGATTGCACATTTGGATTCATACATGTTTTGGCAGTTAGTAAAGGATGTATTTGGTTTCTGTGCTGTAGAACCCCCCACCTCCTTGGGGAGGGGGAGTAGTAGAGTCAGCAGCAAGTAGGAGAGCTCTTGGCAGGTTGGCCAATTGGAAATTCGCCGTCAGGAATCCAGAAGAGCCCTAATTAGACAGATAAATAGAGCCTGATCCAAAGCTTGCTAGTTAATGGGAGTATCTTGGGTTAGTGCACTTTTTCCTATTTCCAGGTAAACCAACCAAATTACTATCTCCTCTTAGCAGTTGCTTTATATGTGTTACATCATCTACTGCAATTGTTACTGTACTAGGACCAAATGCATGTCTGTATTATTTATAATGGAGATACAGCATTCATGTGCTCTGTATGAGTAACTTACAGGAGTACTTGTGAGGTAATTGAATTGTTTTTCTATTTTTTCCTAATTAGAATTTGCAACAATATGACTTTCTTTTAACATGTGTGTTGGAGAGTATAATTTCTTTCGAATGATGGAGAAGGAGACCTTTTACCCTGACTATTGTCTCAATATATTTCAGCTAAAGTGCTAATTAAATGTAGAATATCAAAAGTTGTGCTGCCCTAACATGCACCCAGGGACCTTAATAACAGCTGGTTCTGGACTTCTAAAATGTCATAGTTAGCAAAATTCAGGTGAAAGCTACTATAGTCTTGCTTCTCTGTTTAAAGTTGCTCCAGTACTGGCAATGCACATCTCAGAGATAACTAATATAAAATATGGGAAATTACTCTGTACTCCATAATCAGGAAAAAAATCCCTATAGATTCAGTGGGAATACTGCCTGGGTAAACCCACAGGTATTGTGTGCATTGTGAGATTGCGTGCAAAGAAAGATCATCCCTATAAACTAACTTTATGGCCTGGTTTTTTTAAAAAATCTAAATAAAGATTAATGGAAATAGCTTTTCTGATTACACCACTGCTTTATGCTTATTTGAGCAACTTTAAATAGATAAGAAAATATGAGTTTCAATCTGTGCCTGGTGCCCCAGAGTAATTGAAACTCCCCTTTGTTGCAGAAGTGCTGGCTATAACCACTGTAAAACTGCAAAATATCTGCCAGTTATTCTTGCAGAATTTTGGCTTTGTCTGTTCAAGTTTTTTTCACCCTATTCACACAATGTTTGTGTAAATTTTATGCTTATTTAAAAAGATACACCTAATTTTTTCATTACAGAAGCACCACATATGGGAACAAGAAGAAAGATAGCATTGTCAGGTTTTCATATTGGTCAGTCACAGTTGGATTCAGCTTTGCACTAGGTTTTGTACGGAGTTGACTTTTGATTGCAAAAGGACATTAGTTTCCTAAACAGCTGACAATGACTGCTACAATCACACCTTTCTACAGAAAGGTTTTCATGATTTTTAGTCTAGTTGAGTTGATGTTGCATCCCTGAAAGGCTCAGTTTTCTTCTACAAGTTGCTGCACTGCAGCTCTGAGGAAGTAAAGAAGTTCCCTGTTTGTATGGATGGGTGATGTAGCTGTCTTTGACCTTAAAGACAGATGAGTTTGTCTGTCCCCATCTCCTCTCAGCCATCTCTAGATACTCTTTAGGTAGATAGTTTCTTATTCTACACTTGGACTCCCTCCTCTTCCTTTCGGTTCTTCCATGTTCTCCTTGAAATTCTGCTATGCCATCTTTTTCAGCATAGTGGACAGAATCGAGGAATTGATCAGTTTGCAAAGGCTCAGGGCTAGATCAATTTGGAAGAGAAATGCAAGGTTTGGTGTTTGTGTGAGTGCTTAGTGAGATGGGAGAAACTGTTGATTGGTGTGCTTTGTCTAAGCTTTTAGACTTGGAGGGTAGATCCAGGTAGGAGTGTTGTTCCTAGGCAGTGATGGCTTAATGCCCTGTGTTGGAGCAGTGCAGGGCTGTACAGTGGTACCAAGGCTGCACAAGTTAATTTGAATATAGAAAACTGTAATAACTTTCAGGAAGAGTGCAGGGCACTGAATCTTTAGCTGGGGATATGTAGGCAGGTCGTTCAGTGGGCCTATATAAGGCAGGAGCTATGGATTCATTGCTTAAACAACCTTCCCAAGGATAGATGCTGGCTCAATTCTTTCTAAAAATGAAGTAGAAATAATATGGTTTAAAAAGTGACTTTGGCCACTTTTATATATAATAATCCAGCAGTTTAATGAGGAAGCCAATATTCAGAGACTCCTCAAGTAGGAGAGTCTTCAGTCATCTTTTTTCTCCTGGGAGACCTGTGTCTACTGCCTCTAAGGAATACAACATAGTGTGAGAGAGTGAGTACAAGGAAGGGAATGAATCTGTCAGTCAGTGACTAAAGAATTCACCAGAAGTCAGGGTTTCATTCCAATTCAGAACAGTTTCCAGGTGAATTCTTTGGCCACCTGATGAGGGAGATGGGCTCCTGTTGACTCCTTTCTTTTCTGGTCCAGTGAATTCTGAATTCCTTCTTGCACATGAGCACTTTAGCATTTGCTCTCTGACTGCATTTTGAAGGAACGGGGTCTTCTGATTGCTGTCAGGCATGAGACCATCATCAAGTCAAGAGACTTTGATGGGCAGGTACTGAATTCTTGTATTGCGATTCATGTTAGCAGCTCAAGGAACAAGACAATATTGTAAAAATTAAGGATTCCCCTGGAATTTGGATGTATCACAGAATTACAGAATATGCTGAGTTTTAAGGGGTCTGCAAGGATCATCAAGTCCAATTCCTGGCCCTGCAGAGGACCATCCCCATGAGTCACAGCAGGTGCCCAAGGAGTATTGTCTAAATGCTCCTTGAGCTCTGTCAGGCTTGGTGCTGTGACCACTTCCCAGGGGAGCCTGTTCCAGAGCCCAACCATCCACTGGGGAAGAATGCTTATCTAATATCCAACCCAACACTCCCCTGACACAACTTCAGGCTGGTCCCTCAGGTCCTGTCACTGGTCACCAGAGAGAGGAGATCAGTGTCTACACCTCCTCTTCCCCTCATGAGCAAGTTGTAGATTGCAATAAGGTCTCCCCTCAGTCTCCTCTTCTACAGGCCGAACACACCAAGTGCTCTCAGCTGCTCTTCATACAGCTTCCCCTCAAGGCCCTTCAGCATCTTCATTCCCCTCTTTTGATGCTCTCTAATAGCTTAATTTTTTTATATTGCAATGACAAAAGCTACACACAAAGTTCAAGGTGAGACTGCCCAAGCCCAGAGCAGGACAATCCCTCCTTGGCCTAGCTGCCGGTGCTGGGCCTGATGCCTCAGGACAGGGATGTCCCTCCTGGCTGTCAGGGCACTGCTGACTCAGATCCAACTGGCCACTGGCCAGGACCCCCAGGTCCCTTTCTGTGGCAATTCTTTCCAACATCACATTCCTCAGTCTGTCTGTACGTCCCAGGCTGTCCCAAGTGCAGAACTGAGCACTTTCTCTTGTTGAATGATGATCTTCATATGATTGATTATTACCCAATTCTCTAATTTGTTGAGGTCTCTCTGCAGGACTTTCCTGCCTTCGAGTGAGCCGACAGCTCCCTCCAGTTTTGTATGTCTGCAAACTTGCTTAGCATCTAGTTGAGGTATCAGGTTTTTGTATCACAGTTTTGTATTAAGGCATCTTCCTCCTAAATGATACTTTGAAATGCCTGCACCTCTTATGTAAGTTAATCCTTAGATCCCTACATATTTTTGTAAACTAAAGTGGCATCTTATTTAGAATGCTTGTATCTACTGCTTTAATTTATTTCAGTTCCTTTGGAATATACACAGGTCACAAAATGCCTTATACTTTAACTTAACTTATACTTAGTTATTGCAAAGCCTTGAGTGAGAGGTTTTTGGTAGAATTGTACCATGACAAAAAGGAAGTGTGAAGAAATACAAGACAGTATGACAGTACGGTCCCCGAATACTGACTGTCAGAAACTGAGGAAAGCATGTGTTCAATTACTCTACCTGACAGTGTATTAACATTGTTCCACAGGTGCTTAAGGATAAATTTCATAGGATTTCTTGTAGTGTCTGAACTAATTTGAGCCTCTACAGGACTGAAATATGCAGTGTAAGTTAGTGTGAGACTTCTTTGCCCTGAATGAGGTGCTATGACAGATCCTACAACTAAAACATGGAAGCTTTCGTTTTGTTGGCAAGTGAAAATACGAGCAGAGCAAAGGCCTTACAGAATAGTGTGATAACCATTGGAGGATCCTTGGTCAGAGAGGACTGATGTGCTGATTCGTGCTCTGGCACTCAGAATGATTGTGCTCCTTGTTGGGAATCACTTCATTGTATCAATAGAACAGAGGTGGAAAAAGGCAAGGAATTCATTCTGGCTCTTCATTAGACTTCATGGCTCCTGGCTGTATTCTGCATTTCAGTATCTTCCTGCTTCCAGAGAAGATTTGAAAAACCATGTGGCAATGCTCCCTGCCAGCAGTGAGCCTGATACTAGATTGCTCATGGGCCTCTAGCCCATCTCCTCAAAACCACAGGTGACCTTTAGTTCCCCTTCCTTTAGTAATTCCAGACAAGTTAATGGTTGCTACTGGAGGTTATTGAAAAGACGGAGAGATGCCCAGAGAATAGAAGGAATATATTCCTAGTAAGTAAGTCATGGGATAGGAAATGTGAGAACACCTGGGTTTCAGTACCACCACTTAGGCAGAGTCAGTACTTGTTTTCTTTTCCAACTTGTGATATAAATCTAGAAGTTTTGCTCCTGCTTTGAGGTAAAACATTTGTGGATGAAAAACTATGCAAATCTTACAAATTTCTGTTCATACTGTGGGACCATCTCACATCAGATATAAACTCTGAAAATACATTAAAAAAAATCTTCACTGTTTAGGTGAATTTATTTCAGATGCAGTGAAGTTATAGCAATATTATAGTGCTGTAGTGTTTCAGTTTCTCCATCATTGTATGAAGAGAAGACTTAATTTTGAAAATTGCCAGAGGTCGCCAGACAGCAGAAACAAATGAAAACATTATTACAAATAATGGAGGTAACATTATTAAAAGTAATGGGCAATATGATTGTACAACTAGTACTTATGTATTTATCCTGAGCTGTGTTGCTTTTTTGCTGAGGGATAGTGAGGGAAGGTGTAATGGCTCAGCAGCCAGTTCAAAAGCTGCTTTTCTGAGAATTTTGTTTGATAGTGGAAGCAAAGGCCACATATAACACTCAGTGTCTGAGAGGATGAGTTCCAAGCTGATCTGCTGTATTGCTGTGTTCAGTCAGCAGTTTCAATGGCTATCTGCTATGGTTCTGCTAGGAAAGACTTTCAAGTGTTCAAATTATATATATAGCATGAAGATATGTTTTAGTAAGTACATCTTCTGTGTATTATCCTCAGTGATATGGGTTACTTGTTCTTGACAGTCAGCTGTTTGCTGTCTTTGCTGACATGGGTTATCCCATTTGAGATGTTTGGTTTTTTTCATGGTTCAGTTTGTTAGCTTTAAATTCTTTTATTCTCAAGTTACCTTAAGGAAAGCTTTAAGGCAGCAAGTAAATACATCCCACATTATGTGGATTCTGTGATGTATGCTCCCAATCCCCATTGGGAATGTGTCAGGAGAAAAGATCAGCTGTGAGTGTTTGTATATGAGCATTCAAACATAGAAACTCATGTCTTCTGCCTGCCAACTTTGTTGTCTTGCATTTACAAGTTTTCTGGTTGGTATCTTGGAGCAGATAAGGGGCTAAGTATGACAAAGAGAGCAGGTAAGTATGACGAAGACAGCAGTTTTTTCTCAGCAGCTTGTGTCACATCAGTCCTGTGACTGCTGGTGCCAAGGAGGTTCCATCTGAGTGCTGTTTATCTTCCTCTGTCTGTGATGATTTTCCATAACTTCCAATAGGGCATGGAGCTATTGAAGTTCCAGTTGAGAATCAGTGTGAGACAGAGATCCTTTGAGAACCACACTGCTGGACCCTTGTTGATCTCAGTCTGTACTGCTGGTTTTCCATTGCTGCAGTGAAAGGAATCCCCACCAACTGTCTGCCTTGTCTTCAACTAAGTTTCCTAGAGCAGCTGCAGTTGAGTATTACTTTTTGGCATTCTTCATTTTCAACTTGAAAAGAGTATCTCAGTGTTTAGATTTTTTAAATTTTATTTTCATTTTTAGGCTTTTATTTCTTGCCTAGATTGAAAGGTGATAATAACTAAGTGTCATTAAGGCAATTTCCATGGTTTTAAATAGTCATTTTCCTTTCATAATAAAACTCTGGAAGTTCAGCTTTGTAATACAGTCAAGAAACACATTAAAAATTCAGTAGTTTAATAGTAGCTGCAATAAATAAATGAAAGCAGACAGTTCTCTCAATTTCTTGTGCAGATATTGTGTGACAGAATTGGGTATAGTATATATGTTTGTATACTTGTCTATGCAAGTACCTTTATGGTACCTGTCCCTGCAGGTAATCTTATCCATATGTGATATTTGCATGTGCCAGTTTGTTCTTTGCACAGAAAGCATTCTTCACTGTCTGGAAGATTTGCACATTATGCTCTTATTTTTAATTTTTACATTGGAGATTGTAGAAGAGTAAAAGGTAGAGAATTGCTCCAGGAGTTAATATTTAGAAAATTCATTAAGATACAGCCAAAACTTGAATTTCTGTGATGTGTTAGGAGAAAAGTAAATCTCAGCAGAGAAATCCTGAAGTCAAGAAGTATGTGTTTTCAGGAGGATAATGCTGGTCTGTTGTGGAAGACATGCATGTAGCCAGCTGGAGAATGAAACTGTACCAGCAGTGTGAGTACAGGGGACAGATCTCAGCTAGCAGAGCTGTACTGTTCCAACATGTTCAGCATGTCTGCACCTCCTCCAGTAAAGCAGCATTTACCTTTGCTGGCTTCCTTCTCAGTTTGTACCATACCCTCCAGGCCAGTCCCTGACAGATGTACAGCCAGACTCAACAGGACTGGCAGCTGCAGAAAGGGTCAATAAGAAGGGTTTGATCCTGCAGAGCAAACAACAGCAGTTGTTATGTTGCAAATGACCCAAACCTGTTACATGACTTCTGTGCTCATGAGATTTATCTGCCTCAGTGATAAAATCCCAAAAGGGAGGATAACAAAAATCTGATGATGAGTGTGCTTGCAGAGGTGATGTGTAGATGTACTTGTACAGCACATGCATTGATTATGCCAGCATGATGACTGATTTCAGTGGTACGTGCAATGGTTAATGTCACCCTTTGGCAACGGTGTGATTCTTAAATCCCACGTAAAGTCCATCTAGGGACTTTCAGTGAGACTTTAGCAGTGTGTGAGATCTGCCAAGAGTTTTTGTGCTGGAGGAGTATGGGTTGACAGGATCAGCCCTAACATGTTAAGTGCTGTTTATGGTATTATTATTGCTTTGTGAATTCATTTCCCGTGGAGACAGACTGGAGATGAAATGTTCAGATTCAAACTTTCTCTCTGGTCTACAGTGTCAGCTCCATGGCTTAGATTTGCTTCCATGTCATTCTAGTTATTAATGGCAATAGTTAGTATTGTGATTACAGACTATAAGCTGTATGAGAAATGCAAACGATTTTCATGAAAAGGCTAGGAAGATAGTATTTTCAAGAATAAAAGGAACATAATCACCCTTCATAGGTAAGATATGTTATTTACACTATGGGGATTCGTGTCAGTACATTTTAAGTAAGTTGCTTGGCTGAACTTGTTATCTAGCTGCCAAGAACGGAAGTGAGAGAGAAGAGCCAGATAGAATTATTGGACTCTCCACTCCAAGCTTACATCATGTAAACATTTATAACATGACTTTTATTTTCAGCATTGACCATTCTGGTAGGGGTCTCTTTGTTGCTTTATTGCTGGTAGGCTTTTGAAAGCACCTTTTGGCTTATTTGTGATAATGCAGCAAGCCAACAGACCTGGACCTACATGGTATTTGCAACATGTACAATGAAAATTCAAAGTCATCCCTTTCTCTCTCCAGGTCCCCAGCCACAGCCAGCTGCTTGGGTTTAAGCACTTCCTTATGCCCCTGCTTTTAGTGCTCACTTCCAGTGATCAGTGGTCCCACCCTGCTTTCTCAGCATATTGTAGTGAAATCGATAATCATGCATGAGAAAGGGGTTGATGTTTCCATTTCTCCTTATTCTTACAGTTACAAAGAAAGAAAGAAAGAAAGTTATTTTCCATTGAAGAATAGTAACAGATAACATTTTGCAGTATACCTGGCAACATTTACCTTGGCACAGGAAACAATTTTCTATTGCAGTCCAGCCTTCCTTCTGGTATTAACAGTGCTTTTCTTTTTCATAGTATCAAGTTATGTTCTTCCCAAATCATTTCAGTTCGCGTTAAGAACGAAATGCATAATGCAACAAGTTACCTGTTTCTTTGAGATTAATCTTGTCTGTAAAACAAAACAGAGGAGAACAGTGAGGAAGAGGAGAATAATTCAGTTTTTTTTTCCTTCATGCAGATTTCAGATTTCTGATGATACTACAAGTATCTGACCCAGTGCAATTATGTGGGTAAACTCCATAGGTTTTTCTTAGCATTTTATTGCAGTTCATCAGTTTGTATTATTTAGACTGTGACCACAGCTCAGTTTATACAGGAGTTTTGTTTGTTGTTGTTGTTTTCAGAGCCCCTTAATGCTCCTCACTGACCCTTTTATAAGCTATAACTTTTGCTCACACTCCATAAGTCAGAGAGTCTTTAGTAAAAGAGCCTATCAAGAAAAAAAATCTGGGATGCTTTCCAGGGAAACGCATGTATAATAGAGAATTCTGGCAGTTTTTCATCTGGCGCTAATTTATTACTTCAAGCTGGCTTGCTCTTTAGACTGTAATAAACAGTATTTTACATCTAACAAATCACTTTTAATATCTCTGACCTTGACAATGGGTATCTAGTATGGGTTTAAAAGAAAAAATTGTAACCAGAAAAGCGGTGTATCACAAACTGATGTAATCATGGTTCTTTAAGTTTCAGAGTTTCTGGTGAAATGAAAGATGTATAGAATAGGTTGTTTTAATAGAGACATCTACTATCTCTAACTATGCCATATATGCTAAATTTTGGAAAGAACAGTCTTTATATTTAGCCTAAAAGAATTTGAATTGTGTTGTCATGGAAGAAAACATTGAATTCAATGAAGTAAAGGCAGCATTTTGCTGAAGTCAGGAGGCTGCTGTGTGTGTACCCTTAAGAATTAAAAAAATACTGTACCAATAAATTCAAATGTGTTTAGATCGACGTTACATTCATTCATATCTTTACTATCTCAAAGCTAAAAGGATTGCTCTTACTTTTATTAAAAATCGCATGTGAACTCCCAGAAGAGAATGGTGTCAAAAGGTTCTCTGTGCCCCTGGGATCTGCCATCTTTCTCTTAAAACAAGTGGTAGCTAGGGAGTTGCTTTTCAGGCCCTGAATGGGAGAAATAATGGTAAGTTGAAATGTATCTTGATTAAAGAACAGCAGAAGACTGCTTGCTTCATGATCCCAGCAACAGTTTGATTCTTCAACTCTTTCCTCTTTCATAGTGTAAGTGTACCCCTTGAATGCCTCAGATGTATTGAAAAATGATACTGGTCATTAGGCAAAGGTTTTTCATCTTTTTCCAGTTTGCATCCTCTTCCTTTTATAGTTCTAGACAGGTTAGGGTAACACAGGTAGATGTTTTGCATAATTCATAAGCATTTGCTGCACATGTATAGACACAAATACAGAGTCATACACAAAGTGTGTCAGTTTACGTTGCTGTTGGGATTGTCTTAATCACTTAATTGATAAAAGAAAGCTGTAAGCCCTAGCTTATTATGAGCATTCAAGATGTAAAGAAATTACTTCTTATTTGTGTAATACTATTAGTAAACCTGCTCCCAGAAATGCTAACCCACTGTTTTTCTTAATAGCCTGCAAGTGGCTTCAAGGCTCACTGAAATTAAGTTTATTAGTTCTACTCATGTTGTTATTATGCAGACACCTGTTCCATGATAGCTCTTGTACTTTTCTCTCTCACACCCTTTTTTTTTTCCCTTTTCCTTCTTCTTTCTCTTCTTTGACCTTTAAGGTGAAACTTGGCTCTGCTGTGCACTTTTCATTTTAAAAGTCAGGATTGCTAGTTGTCTTTCTGTCTTGCCCTACTAATATTTTTCTAGAGCATGAAGATGGACAGTGGTTCCCAAAATAAATGGTAAATGTTTAAAGGCAGAATTATAGGCAGGCCTTTCTGTGATGTTAATGTGTTAGTGGTTAGATTAGTTTGGTATTGCTTCTCCTTAGCGTTTCCTTCCACCAAGCTAAATGTGTGCATGTGTATTTAAAATATCTTTGCAAAGATGTTTTTGATTCAAAACCTGAATGACATAAAGTATCCTTCCTTTATTATTCTGGAGGTTAAGTACAGCTTTCTAGTGTAAATTTAAGGGTTTTTTAGGTATGCTATTATGAGATTTTAGGACCAGAAAAAAGAAGTTGTGACAGCTGGTAAAAGCTTTCCAGCTATTAATTGTTTTCTGCTTAACCTGTGTAACAGAGGGGAACTAGGTGGCTTTTTCAAACTCTGGCCCAAAAGTTTTGGGGCACAAATTCAGCAACTCTCTGGTCAGGATGTGTGCACAGTATGAGCACACTCCAAGAATTTAAAGAGCAATCTATTATGATTTTTAAAAGGGGATGTTCAATAAATCCTGTGGATCTTATTCAAACATACACTCCTCTGAAGCCAGGAAATTGATTGTATGAGCCGAAAATGGTTGAATGTATACAAAATGTCATGTAAAGTTACAATGCTAAATAGAGGAATTAGAATAACTCTAAAATATGCAGACCTCCAGTAATTTTGGGCAACCTGAGTCTAGTCATTGCAGCAAAGAAATTAGCTTTTGTCGCAGCTGTTGGGCTAAAGTTAGTCAAATGCCTGTAGTATGTGAATGCACTGAAAAAAAAAAGATTTTAAAGAGACAGTTTAGCTAAAAACATGCCAGATGTTCAGACTAAACTACCAGTTATCCAATTTTCTTGTGAAAAGTTAATCTCCTCTTATATTTAAACCATGCTGTGTTATGTGAAGTTGTACTGGAGTAAAACATGAAGGAGTGGAGAATGCCATATTGTCAGCAATACAATGGAATAGCTTATATTTGAATGGAGAAACACATCTTCAGATTTGTGCCAGGAAGATTTGCACATTTTATGTTTCATTGGGAAAGTCGACCAGATTTCACAAGCTGTGCTGTTGAAGAACGAATTAACATTGACTGGGGCCAATGCCATAATATTATTCCTGAAAGTACAGCTTATGTATTAATTAACATTTGTAAGGCACTTTGAGGTGCTGGATGAAAGGCAACATAGAGTACAAAGTTGTTGCTATGATTAATTAGTTATCACATCGGACATGTGAAGGGCTATGTTAAAGTGTTGCAAACTATTATTTATTAATTGTTGCTTTTGCCAGTGGCCAACTTTGTTCTTTACGCACTGTGTTCCTGCCCTTATTATGCACATTCTTTGGGCTGGAAGGGAATGCTTTGACCTGTATGGCAAAGGCCAAGGCTTTCATCAAGCAATACCTGCAGGAAACCAGTATCCTCTAGTTATGTGCTAAGATATCCAACCTTAATGTAAAGACTTTAATACCACGGCTCTAATGACTTGGTTAATCACTGGCACTATTAAAAATGCATGGCATGTATTTTGCCTGTCTAAAACACATGCTGTCTTAGCATCCTATTATTTGTTTGTCTCTAGTGCTTACTGTAATATGCAGTGCAAATACAGGAATGAAATTTTCCAATTTTTCAAGTGGATCCTCATGTGAATGCAACTGGTCATCAAGAACAAAATAATTACTTTATGCATAGAGATTGGATCTCATTACTAACAGGGCACATCTTCAGTAAAATACAGCCCATTCCTGTGACCTTTCATTTCCACACTAGAAAACATCTCAGTAACTCAGTTCAGCATGTTTTCTTAGATTTTCAGGAAACTAGATTGTGGCAAGGAAAGCCCAGCCCATGGTCCCACTAGGCTGATGCCTTTTCTGTAAAGAACTTTGGAAGAAACCAAATCCAGACTGTGGCTTGGTGTTTTCAGGGCTATGAAGCAAATACTGTTGTTTTATCCAGTGTCATTGGAAGCTGAGAGTGGGCCTTTGCTTCTCTTTTTCTCTTTTTCTGCACTTTGAATAATGAGAGTAGAAAACCTGTACACACTGAGATCATTACTACATGGGGGGAAAAGCAAAGGAAAGGCAAGAACTTTTTGTTTTTATTTCTCCTCCTTTCAGAGCGCTCCCTAAACCGTCCCAAAGGAGCTCCAGTGCCTGCAGGTCGCGCCATTCCACTCCTACCATGTGTTAGAGAGCACTATCTAATAGTTAGCTGCAAAATTTGCTTGATACTTTTCCAAGCAGGAATCTCTTATGGACCTGAAAATTCCTTACCTTGGACTTGATTTTCAGTTAATTGCAGACAGCTTTAGTTCTTTCATTTTTGCTGCACAAATCACAATTTCTAGCTCCCTGAATGTTATGGTTGTTGAATTCCTGCCTTGCTCCACATCTGAGCAGAGAGCTGTAGCATAGAGTACCAGTAGCCCTGGTGGGGGCCAGTGGAGGGGGAAGTAACTTCTCTTTGCATAATGTTCCTTCTGGCTTCTCAACCTGATGATTGCTCACTTTGCAACAGCAGACCACTGTTGAGATTCCCCTGCAGCCTGTCACTTGCCAGGCTTTTTCTTCTGCATCTAGCGCAAGTCATTGTCACGTGTCAACCATCTTGTCCTTCTGGAGTTCATGACAATAGCAAAATAATAAAGATGCTGTGTAACAATAAGTCTCTCTTTTGAATAACATCTTAATTTTCTCGTGTTTTCATCCAACAGAAACCTAGATAGAAAAAAAATTTCTCATGGCATTGAGTTCCTAGCAGACTGTGGCAGCAATGGGTGTAAAAAAAATAACATAGCATTGTTTTTGTCTTAAGCAATTTATTATTACTGTATTGGGTCATTTGTCTTCTACATTTATTAGACTTAAAGCAACTTTAACAGTATTATTTTTTATTAAAAGGCGATCTGTAAACTAGATTTCTATGAGGATGGCCATCTCATTGCCTTTGACTGGGCCAGTTGCTGACAGTTGAGGGAAAAGGTAGGGTTTTCATTTTCTTCCATTGATAAATTAAATTGGAAGTTTTTACATGGCATTAATATTTCCTAACTGCTGAAAGAACCTTTTCTGATCCATTTTGCCAGTACAGTTGTCTCTTTAATTTTGGCATTGTGTTATTGCTTCATAATAATTCTGTAGGCCAGGTCCTAATCTTTGTTGTCCAAATTATGAGCTCTAAGTTCACACAATCTTCTAATTTATTGCAGTTCTTTGGTTATTAACCTGGTACCACATGACTGGGCCTCTTATGAGTTCCAAGTACAAGATTTTTAGAGCACCTATTCTGTGATTTGAGAAAGTAAAATGGAAAAATGTATCAGGTCTCAAAGAAGACTTGTCTGAGACATGAATACCATATCACTTATTATGCTCCATGTTTCTATGAAAGACCAGAATACATTTTGTTGTCTCACATGTGCCAGGCAATAAATACACTACACTGAATTTAAAAAAAAAATGTTTCTTTAAAAGTAATTTGTCTTGTTTGCAAATTCCTGTGTCCTCTTTTGAACACATTGGTCTTCATAGGTGAAAGCTACTTACTTAACTTATAAGTCTTGGACAAACTGTGTGCCTTGTGTGTATAGATCAGTAAGGAAGATCCCCATAGGACACAGCATAATGAGAGGGAGTATCATTAGGGAGACCATGAGAGAGAGGGCAGTACTACAAAGATTTTTACTGGCATCTACTTGAGTCATGACCCCATAGTATCAGGGAAGAGAGAAGAGAAATGCAGTCGTAAAAGATTAAACAATAGTATAATTTATTAATTGCAATTGATGAATTTGATCATGCCTACAAACACCTTTAATTCCTTAAAAGTTGTTGCACAGACAGATGGAAAAGCTCAGCCTGTGGAAATGGAGAAAATTCTTGGATTGCCTCACCCTTGCATATATCTTCAAAAGCAATTTCTAATCTTGCACAGGCTGTTAATGTGGAGATAGTAGCAGTTATGAAACCTGGGCTGGATTCCAGATATGTGGTATCCAAGTGTAAAATGAAAAGGAAATCAATAGTCACTCTTCAAGGAAAGTTATGCCAGAATTGTTCAGTATGGTCTATATTAATCAAAGCCATAACAGCTTTTTTTCATTAGTAGAGCATTAACAAGTAAACAACACTCCTGTTTTGTTATTTAGTTACACTAACCTTTTTCAACAGCTAGGCCTAGTGATAAGTTTGGATTTTCTCTGTTTATAGAAAATTGGTACATCAGCAGATTAAGTACAATTCAGTATTTATGGAGTGCTGGCTTTCTGGAAATGGGGGAGACTTATTACTAGAAGAGTTCATTAAAATGTAAACAAGAGCGAGTAGACAGCAATGACAATAATTATTTGTATATTTATGGTTGGGGTTGGTTGGGTTGGTGTGGGGTTTTTTTGGTTGTTTTTTTTTTTTTTTTTTTTTTGCTATTGTCTGATTGTGCTACAATGTCATGGCTATGACATGAAAGTGGGAGTTGCTTTGGGCAGTTTTCTGCTGACTGCCTGAAAGGAGGTGAATGCCAGCAGAGTAACATCTCTGACTCGCTGATACATCAGTATACAGATGTGCTTGAATGGGACCTGTCTTCTGATTATGATGTGACCCTGTATTAAAATTAGAACCATTCTATTTTTGTGGTATCTATTGTGGTATTTTAAAGAAGTTATTACATTGGAGAGGCTGAAGAATATGTTTTGTAAATGACTAGATGAGTTCCTATCAAATTGAGCACTTTTAAGTTACTTTGATTTAATTGACTAATAGCTGATGTTTTCGGAATACCAAATAGATATGTATATTCTAGCTGTTACACAAGCCTAAAAATACATTTACTAGAAGGTGACAAACTACTTTGCCCATTGCAGTAAAAAAAAAAAAAAAAAGGAACAAAACTTCTTTTACAATTTGTCATCTGGGGAAGTGAGAGAGAACTTATTCATAAGTAGATAGTGAGCCACATGTATTTTACCTATTGTTTTTAGTGCTGCTCAAACCTATGTGAGGAAGGATTTGAATGAGCAAAAGTGGCAGAACAGCATGGATAAGAGAGACTGGGAAAATAAAACTATTCTTAGCATAAAAGCAACAGTGTGGAAGTGACATGGCAAAGACTGGGAAAGGTGTGCAACTAATTTAGTTAAGAAGTTTGTGTATTTTTAAACTGAATTGAGGCATGAAATGAGATGTCTGTTGTTCTGTATGAAAAAATATTTGTAGGATATCTGAATATTGCATTCTTCCTAGTAAGACAAATGCAAAAGTTTCAGCTTTCTCAGTGCTAAAGTAGAGTTCTCGTCTGCTTCTCTAAGAATTTCAGTTGGCCTGCAGTAGTTTTGCGCTGTGGCTTGTCTTGATGCAGGTGGCCGAGTGCTTTTATCCTGATCTGTGGAATGATGCCTGTGACAGGGAGCTCTTGTCTCAGGATTCTAGAGCTTTCATTGAATTTCTTTGTCTACAGCTTTCAAAGTGCTTATGGATGAAAAGTACTGTGCAAGTGCATGTTGTGCTTTGAAAGCAAAACAAGTGAGGGACTCCAAGTCAGAAATACAATTTAATAAGAAGAAA
>VZSR01001817.1:964742-1065752 GCA_013398615.1 Brachypodius melanocephalos | reverse complement strand
TACAACCCAGGACAGTGCAAAAGATCAATTATTAAAGATTGTGTTAGTGTGTAGTGATTCTGCATAATGCTGTGTA
Source organism: Brachypodius melanocephalos (assembly GCA_013398615.1). Classification (NCBI taxonomy): domain Eukaryota; kingdom Metazoa; phylum Chordata; class Aves; order Passeriformes; family Pycnonotidae; genus Brachypodius; species Brachypodius melanocephalos. The sequence goes on along the minus strand of VZSR01001817.1, from coordinate 1,065,676 downwards.
CCCCAGGAGTCCCTTTTTTCAGGGATAGACTTGTTCTACCTACCTATTTACCTACCTATAGTCTATCTATCTATCTGTCTTTTCAAGTTACAGATTAGTTATGCAATTCATAAGCATAACAGTGCAATGATCACAACATAGGCAATCACCATTAACATGCATAATTAACTTAATTTTATTTAAATTTAAATTTAAGGAATCATAATGACTTTTGGCTTATTTAAGCTATCCTGAAAACTCAATACAACTGTTATGTTTCCTAAGTGGTCACCATGAAAGGAATATGAATATAGGGTACTGCAAAGGGCTCGAAGCAATCCTCAGCTATGTGGTTGTTACTGATCACATCAACAATGTGCTGTTAAACCACTCTGGGATATATTTCAATAGAGGACATTAAAATGTATTAAGGATAAATAACCAGAAAATTACCCATTTTCTGCTGGTGGTGTAAAAGATGCAAGAGATTATTTAAAGCAATGCATAATATAGTCTGTATTTGCTATATTCAGAAACAGAGCTGTTTTTAAGTCCTGAAGAAATTTTACACTGCACACAGAAGCTTTACCGTATTAAAGATGTAAAGATCCACACTCTCACTCAGCTGGCCCTCTTGAGCTACCTGGGCTGCTCATGTGCCGAAGGCTGAATGGGGTTGGATCCTCAGCATGTTCATCTGTCCCTTAGTTGAAGTGTTCTTGATTATTAGAGAGAGAGAGAACCTTACTTTCACACTGAGTCATGACTGGCTCAACAGAAGATTTGAGTACATTTCAGGTAAACTAAAGTGTATAAAAAAGTTACTCAACAGCACTCCTGTAAGTCAGTGCAGCTCAAGACTAAACTGTGTTTAGAAATGTTGGTGTTGTCTTAACCATATTAGGAAGTGAAAAACATACAAAAGATATTAAAATTAACAACTGAAGTATTTTCTGAGTGATATTTCACTGCAAAGCCTCTGAATGGTTTTACTATTACAGTTACTTAGACTGAATGATTTTGAGCTTATCTATGGATGAAGACTGAGATAAACGAATGAAATCATGATTGCATCTGCCTAGTTAGTTTGGTTTTATTTTGTAAGAGAAAGTGAGTGAATAACTGGGCAGTGCTGAAGAACCTGCTTAACCTAAGGACATGCTCACAGCTTGAATAGTCCTTGTGCAGCTATCTTCAGATCTGGTTAGAGATCAAAGCAAACCCTGGTAACCCCAGCACATTCAGAGTGAAATGAGGGAGGGACAAGAGAATGTTGCCAAAAGAGAAAATCTGAATTCTGGCAATTCTGAATCTTAAATGTAGGTGGAAGATGGCAGATAAGAAGCAGGTGTGGTAGAAAGCAAGTGAATCCTCCTACTCCCATAAGAGAGGGGAAGAAATCATGCGTCATGGACTCTGTATGCCTGTGGTGCCAGAAAGAAGAGGGGAAAGTGGGGTTAACTCTTCCTCTTTGTATCTAATTTTTCCTTTTTTTCAGCTTTTTTGCCTTTGATTTTGACTGCTCTTTGCTGATGCCCAAATTCTCCAGGAAATTCCAGTATCTCACAGCTAAAAGAGCACTGTTTCTATTCCTGTCTCTCTTTTGGATCCATACAAGGAATCAATTTTTGGTTTGTTCACCAAGCGCAACAATAAAAATTATAATGATGGTATTAATAATAAAAATTCCTGGAAATTATTAAATTACAGTTTTTCTTTATCAATATGAATTGTTGCCATTTGTCAGGTGATATTCTCCTTTTGTTTCAAACATTTCAAACTGGTTTTCTATAAACATTTTTTATCCAGTGACCCAGTAGTGAGTTGCTCTGGATTACAGAAGTTTCTTTCCCATTCTGCCTAATGGGAAACGGCATCTTCTAAGAAAGCAGCAGCTGCCCTTGCTGGGATGGAGTCTGGGCTCCTTTGACTATCTTCAGTCTATCCTTTTGTTGCTGTCGCTTTGCAGAAATTCTTGAATACCTACTACTCAGCAACTTCAACATCCATCTTGTCAGCAACCAGGTAATGGAGTAATTTTCTCCTTACTCCCTCATCTTTCACACATGCTGAATGAATGTATATCTTAGGGTGAAACAGCACTGTGTGAGAGGCTGCTGCATCCCTCCCTCCCTTCCTGCTCAGTACACCCTCCACATGCTCTAGGCAAAGCACTTCCAGAAATGTTGGTTCAGATGTCATCAACCAGAAAAGGCAACTGATCCCACACAACCAGAGCGAGTATGCTGACAGCCAAATTTTTGGTGATAGGGGATTGACGCTACCACTTCCTCAGGCGGTTTTGTGAAGCTGCTCCCCCTGTGCCCCCGCTAATTCTCTCCAGATGAAACCAGTTGACCACTTGACAGTTTCGGAGTGACTAAAACAGCATTTCTCAGTCACCCTCCTCCACTCCACTGCTGAGCTCGCTCCTTTGTGCATCTTGTTTCTTTATCATGTCTCTCAATTCTTTCTTCCTCCTCTGTATAGTCCCTTTTCCTGGCTACATTCTTCCCCATTTGTGCGCTCTTTCGAGTTGCCTGTACTCCTGTTCTTTCCAATGTGACTCTACTCTTTTCTTTGAAGTGCCATGGCCCAAGACACTAAGACACACAGCTCTTCATGGTTGTGTCATTATACCTGAGAGGTCATGAAATAAATGACTTTAGTGATAGGAAACATGCTATGTAGGCCACTTAAATTCAGCTGGCAAGAGCAATTTCCTGTCAAGACTGCACCATTTTGCATGTAGCTAACATCACGTCTGCCTGGCTCTGTGATGATAGCGTAGTAACTCAGTGGCTCTGTTGTGTTCTACTTAGACGTGGAATCTGTGGGGAAGATGGGGCTTGACATATAAGCTTCCCTTGTCTTCTCCAGAGTGGTTCTTGGGGAATGCAGTCACAGAATTTCAGTGTACTAGTAAGAACAAGTCAAAGGTACCAGAAGGTTATCCAATTCAACTCCAGGTGTTCAGATTGCCCAGACCTATCTCTGCTTCAGGTATTTTATAGTATTGTCTGTACTTACACAGTGTGTGCAGGGCATCTTGTGCCATTGCAGTGAATGAAGGATGTGCACATTGGGCCTAAGTAGCTTTAAAAGATACCTTCTCTCTTCTGCCTGCTCATTCCCTGCACGCACACGCAGAAACACACAACTCAGCAGTCACTCTGCATTTCACTGTGTTCAGATGCTGCACTCATGAATGGTGAGATACCACTTGGCAATACGAAGGGGGCATCAAAATGTTATGAGACTTTCCAATAATTTTTGGAATTGTCTTTAAAATGTTTTAAAAGTCGTTCTGAATTTGGGCTTAGGAGATCAAGGGTAAAACATCTGTTTTGAGCTCACGGTTGCTATGTGGTTTGGAAAATAAAACAAAGGATCTATTTGAAAATATTCTCTTTTAATCTGTGTCAGCAGTAAGGGATCAATACCAAGTTGTACAAAGCAAAAAGAACCATTATCTTGCTGTACATGTATAAGCTGATCTTGTAGTGACTCCCTCCCATCTACAGCATATATTGAGTATGTTAAAGGTGAGCAAGCAGAGCTCAAGTCTGCTAGACTTTCTCTATTCATTTCATTAATTAACATCTGTAGGCTGAGATTATTTTTTCTTTTGCGTTTGAACAGAACCAAAGCTATAGGGTAGATTTTATAATATGTGCTATAAGAATGAACAAATCGAATTGAAATTTTGTTTCACTTTCTTTGCTTTCTAGGTGCCCTAACCACCATTTTAAAGAAGATTACCAAGCTTGAGGTGAGAATTTTACCAAATAATACAGACTTCCTTTATTTCCTTGGTGTTAGATGTCCAGGGCTTCTTAGTCTTGTTTTGTGTTACATATTTGAAAGTTTTAGTTTTACTGGCCAGCAGAATGCAGTTTGATTTAACAGGTTTTACACAGCCTCACTTCTGTATGGCATTGATGGAACTGGAGTCTTAAAACAAATTTATAAATGAACACCATTTCTATGGGAAGCAGATTTGGGATACACTTTTATTATGGCAAAAGTATGCCTGTCCACTTTTCATGTACTTCATGTATAAATTGTGGATCTCCCTTAAATGGGTTTTAAAAAAGGACAGATTTTTAAATACAAGAACAAAATACTCAGAAGGAGGCTGAGACTTCATTTGGTATTTCCCTTATTTGTTGCACAACTAAAATAATGACATGAAATTATTTAGCAGTCTCTGATTACTGCAAACAATGGAAGTAATTGTTTATCTGCTTTTTTCCACAATGGAATGTGAATTCTGTGCAGTTGACTCCTCTGATGTTAATAGTCATGAAATAACTTCTCCCTTAGTTTATTCAAGGGAGATTTTTCTGGTTTAATATTTCAGCTTTTTCCACCCAGTTTAAAAGTAATATATATATTTAATAAATTTATGGCCAGTTAACAATTTTTAATTCAACAGGAACAAAACCAACAGAAGTAATTTGCATGATATTTAGTGATTGCTGCTGTGTCTGAAGATTCTGCCTCAGTCTCTTTCCTCATGTCCCTCATCCCTGTGCCCTGTCTTGTCAAAGACCAGAAGCAGATGCTGGGGGAAGAGAGAAAATGCAGACAAGCACAGGTGCTACCCCACAGATCCCTTCTTGCCAGTACTGTTTGCTGTTTGCACCATTCTCCCCTTTGGGATCTCCCCTGCAGAATTAATGCTGTGCACTGTAATCTCTATCTCTCTCCTTCAAAATGCAGTCACCTATGAATTCTCTTCTACAACTGGACAATTTTAGTGAACTCAAATGGGACAACTGTAATTTTATGAGCTTGATCTGGTTAGCACTCATGAATTTCCTCCTGGGATGTTTCTAGTATCCTGGTATAATCTGATGACCATTAGGAGGAGCATTTGTTGCTTGGACTGACATGCCAGGCGTCATAGACACAAATCCTAGCTACATGCTCTGAATGGTCATCTCTCTTTTGTTTAAAGTATTTAGCCAACTCAATTCTACTGCTGAAGAAAACTGAAAATGCACCAGTTCCCTGTCATCAAATGATGATGAATGCATTTTTTTTGTCATAAGCCAAAAAAAAATTCAAGCAGGGTATTACTGTAAGCTGGTGCTGGTAGCAGACCCTGTGAGAGACTTCTTCCTCTGTAACTTTTATTTCTTTCTCTATGTTAGTTCCACTTATCAGTGAAAGAAAATGGGGGTGGTGGTGGGCATTTCAATAAATGCACCATGGGCCTTGCTGCAGTAACCAGTATGTGTGATCCTTCAGAGTGGGAATTGCACTCTGGCCAAAGGTGCACCAGGGTGCACAGAGCTCCTTGTGAGACTCTCTTTGTTACATTCAGACTTAGAGCTCCTGCTCTATGTCTGAATATCGGTGTAGATAGATCTGAGGCACACCTGAGGCCCAGAATATGCAGAGAGACTTGTAACTTGCAGATACCATCTCCAGTTCATTGCAATGGAATTTGCAAGGCAAGTTGCAAAGGGTGGCTTAGTCTCATCTTGTACGGAGTGTGTACTGCCAAGGGAGGAATGGAGGACAAGCATTGCTCTTTAAGCCAAGAGATTATGCCCTGGCTAACTGTGTTTAATCAAAGTTCAGCATTGCTTACAATGGAAAATGCCCCTTCGTGCCAGGGAGATGGTATCATATCTCCTGGTACATATCTAATCCTACTGCTAGGTCCCTTGTTTTTTGTTTCAAATTGCTAATGAAATCAAAGCATATGCTGGGCCTATCCAGGGAGTGGCTTATTTTGTGTAGCTGAAGAACAATCACAAGACAATTTTCTAAAAACAATAGGAGATGAAAGAGGAAGTTTAAACCACTTCCCAGTTGAGAAAACACAATTGTGCTGATTCACATCTGTACAGAATGATAGGGTTTTTTTTTTCTTTTGCCCAGTTCTCAGATTGCCAAGACTGTATTAATATGAGAGCGCAATAGGACACTCCCAGATGTAAACCCCGTAATAAAACACAAATCCTTTAACTATGATTATCTCTTCAAATTTCATCTTAGGTTTCAGTTTGTAGCTTCCCTTCCTGTCATTATACAAATACACTGGTGTTATTCAATGATGCTCGGGCAGAAATACCACATTTACTGGCACACCACAAATTCTGAAAGGGTATATCAACAGTAGTGTAGATACCATTCACAGTTCAGAAATTCACCCTGTGCAGGATGTGAATGTTTTACTGAAATCACCTCTAAGCTGGGTAAATTGCAAACTGCAACTGTGAACAAGGAGGGGAATGTTTTGGCCTTTGTAATTTATCTCTTGAGTCCTTTGTAAAAGCAACTGCTGGCCAGCCCTGGTGCTTTTATCCTAAGGAGATATGTCACAGAAAAAGAGTTCAAGATATAATAAAAGTAGCACTTTCTGTATGAGATATACCCTCCATAAAAGAGGAACTTCAGACATTTTTCCCATCCAATTTCCTCAGACTGAATAAGAGGAGAAGAATTTTCAAATACATCTGACTTATATAAAGTAACTGAGATGATGTATAGGCTTTTAAGGAGCATTAATTGAATGCTTAGGATTCAATGAGTTTGGAAGGAAAAGCAGTCACCTACATTGTGATTTGCCTCTGTTGAAATAAAAACTAAAACTCCTGTTCACTCTACAGGGCACTACTATTTGGTTTGATTGAACTCCTGGTATTACTGGTGCAGTACTGAGAAACAATAAAGAACAAGAACCCAAAGTGCATCTTGTTTGCCAGAAATGGCAAGACTGACAGGAGTCCTAAGGAGCGGCTGAGTTACTTCAGCAATGATGATTGTCTCTGTGCAGGACAAAGTACCTCTTGAATATCCTCCAAGTGAGAGAGTCTCTTTTTGTGTAGACACTGTCTTGATCAGCTCCCATGTTTTGCACACTCATTTTGCCCTCTTCCCTAGGTGACAGAACATAAACTTATAATAAAGGCGGTTACTTTGCACAGGTCTTACAGAGTTTAAGATTTAATACCATGGTGCAGTTTACTGAGTCACTGGACAGTTCTTTGACTTTTCAACAACAATTTGGGGATGTAAGAAGGGGCACAGGCCTTAATCCTGTCCCTAAACAAGTCCTCTCTGTCTGTTATGTGCTTTCACAGTAGGACAAGTGCATTTGGCTTTCTCTCAGTACCTTGGGAATGTGGGAAGAAGAGTGGCAGAACATACTGTAGTGTGCAGGACAACATTAAGGGTATCAGCTTCCAGTCAAAAAAATCAGAAAAAATGGTTCACATCTAAACAGGCCCAGTGTGTAAAGCTTCAAAGTGATTGCTGGCTGTCATTAATATTCTAACTTAGCTTATTACCTCCTTATTTTTCACTGAAAGTCAGGACTGTTTTCACAGATGGATCATGGCAGTAATCATTTGTATAAAACCCCGGCTCTTCGACTTCTCATTCCTTACTGGGAGCTCAAATTCTTAAAAGATATAATTTGGAGGGCGGGGATGTGGGATGTCTGTGTTTTTTGATTTTTTTTCAAATTATCAAGAAAATTAGAGAAAGTCTGAAGTATTTGTTTATCTCTTTCTGAAAAAAAAGATCAGGTTTTATAGCTTACTACTCTACTATTTCTACAGCTGTGAGCTTTTAAATAGCCTTACATGCTGTGTGCTTGACTTGCACTTCATTGCATATGCTAGCAATCTGCATGGATGACAATTAAAAGAAATGCTGTGACCTATCAATTTAGATCGTTGTATGTGTGCATATGTTCTGATTTTTTAAAAAAGGTAGATGTTAATTATTTAAAATTGGTTGAAAATTAAAATTTCTTCATGTGGAAATCAGGCTTTAAAAATATGAACTTTCTCATCTCTTATTGTTTTCTTTTCGCATTATACCATGACTGCAGAGATGTGGAAGCAAAGGGGAGTAGGAGAGCTTGAAAATTAAGCAACAAAAGTCAAAAATACCAAAATGATTCATTGACTTTAAGTATTTAAATTGTAAATAAGTCTATTGTAAGTTTATGTAAAATATTCAATTTAAATTTTAAATTAAATTATAATTTTTGACACGTTCCTAATAATGTTCATGTAGTATTTAAAATGGTTATTTTAAAATAACACTGTTTTGATACTTATTTGTTTTGTGTCCTGAATGTCATAACATCACAGCAATTAATGAGAATCTACAGAGACTGGAATATGGGACTGAAATAGTCCTTTCTAAGAAACAAATTTGAAAGCAATTGTATTGGTGTCTGTGGGGACTAGCAACAAAAATACTGGCAGTGAACCTATTAGGGGAGTTTATGGCAAGCACTTTTTAAAAAGTTTTTAAAAAATTAATTTTAGCGTAATTTCAAAAGCCAAGCACAAAAACACGCATTTCACGAGTGTGCAAATTAAAGAAACACTTTGCATTTATTTTAAGCTGCCTAAAAAGAGTTTAACAGTCAGTGCAGGAAACTGAGAGTTTTAAAGCTGCTGCTTTTTTTTTGGTAGGCCTTTGAGGGTAATCATGAATCAGATTAAACAGCACAGTATAATTCATTAACTTGCAATACTTCATTCAGAAAAGATTTTTTTTTTTGTTCATATCAATACGAATTACAATGAATCTACAAGATGTGTAATATTATAATCCTGCAATATTATACAAGTATGTATATTATTATACCAAATACTCAGAATAAAAGAGCAGTTGTATTGTTAGTTACTACTGTTCACTCAGCACACACTATTTGTGTTCAAATGCTGCCAGATTGTACAATCTTGTGGCATAAATAGGGCCAAATTTAAGATACAGCTTTAGCAAAATGAATATTTGGGAATATTTCCTTTTTCCAGGACTTCTGTAGAATTTGGAGGAGCCAGAATATCTTCTTGCATCTTAGATTGCTCCTGATGTAGAAATGGTATCATTGGCTTGAGTCCTCAGAGAGATTCAGTACTTCAAGCTCTACTATTCCTGAGATTACTTTACAGATACCAGCTGTACAGAGAGCCAGGAAAACAGTCTAGAACAACCTGAGTCCTTCTTTTGCCTGCAAATACATATCTCTCTGGGAAGATACATACATATCACAGATGTTAATCAAGATTTTAAATGCAGAAGGTTATTTGCAGGACCCTTGTGTTTCTGGTATGTGTGTTTTTCTGTATCTCTGTGCTTCGTCATGTGGGCAATCTTCTTTCTGTCTCGACTGAATTCCTTCAAAATAAGCAGAGCTGTCACTGGCCTTACTGTCCCTTTCCCTCCCCAATGTTTATTCAAGCTAACAAGTCCTGGACAATTTGAGTTGAAACTTGGATGTGTTCTTGTCAGTCACTTGGTCTCTGGCCACAGACGAACTTCATCTAGACCCCAGAAGTGAAAATCAGCAGTGATCTTTTCAGGACTCACAAAATTCTTTACCTTGTCCTGGGTAAAATGGCTGTTCTGTATGTGATGTTGTGCTATTTCAAAGAGAGTATGTTTTTATAATTTCATCTAATTCTTGTGTTGGCCAACTAGCCCTAATCTAGCTATTAATTTATGTGGTATTAGGGTAGAATGTTTTATGAGAGTTTGTCAGGAGGGTATCCTGGAAATAATTGCTGAAATGTGTAATTAATACAATTTTATGGCTTACTATGTTGTGTACTTATTGTAGAAGAAGTTTTTTGTGGATATTTGGGTGGTTTTTTTTGGGGGGAGGGGTTGTTTTTTTGGTTGAGGGAGTGGTTTTGGTTAACTAGATAGGAAGATATAATTTAGCCAGTGAAATTCTTTGGGTAGATCCCCTGGTTTAAAGTAGGATTTTTAATTACTGTTATTAAAACAGCTTATATACATTTTTGCTCTTATGAAGGTCATCCAAACAGACAGGTCTGTAGAGCAGGGCAATGCAGGCATCGTCCATGGCACTACCCATCCTATCTGTACCTCACCTGCTGTCAGTCAGTAAGGGACTCTCACAAACACTGAAACCTCAGAGTGATGGAATTTATTCAAACTGGCCCCAAAATTTGCAACTGAATAGTAGCTTTGTGAGAGAGATGTTCAAGAGAGTCCAACTCAGCAACAGAGGTGTTTACAATCTTTTAGGGAGTTCATCCTATTTAAGCAATAGAACTGGAGGAACCTAAGCTCACTCAGTGTTTACATGGGACCAACACCCCTGGAGACAGCTCTGTGTGTGTCTATGAATGTGCACTTTTAACAGTAATATCAAGTCCAATCCTTTTGAGTTTGGATAACATCGTTTTTCTTACCCAGCTAGTGAGGTACAGTAGTGAATAACCTCTCCTGTTATGGCATTGATTCCCATGCTTGCTCTAAAACTCCTTGACAATGTTGCTCTTGAAAGCCTCCAGCTACCCCGTTGGAGTGTCTGAGCTGGAAGGCAGTCCACTCCTCTGTGGAAAGATCAAGCCTCTTTCAGGAGGTGATTCCAACTTTGAGGAGGTTGAATTGCCCATGGATACGTCTCTCTCTTGCCACTGTTTTTGTAAAAGTCTTCCATTCAGAATGACTCTTTCTGTCGTAAAAGGAGAGATGGAGCAGTTGAACAGTCTGGGTTTTTAATCATAATGGTTTTCTGTGTGGACAAATCAGTTGTCATGTGTGTATTTCATGTTACTTTTTGGTTTTCTGCCTTGCTTTTGTATTTATAAGTAGTGCATGGTGATCTTAGAAGGATACTGTTCAAAGTGTAAAGAAACTGGTTTCTTGGTTGAAAGATCCTATATAATCATAAAGGATTGTATTTAGCAGTTAAAGTCTACAGTTAGGCAGGAAAAATATTTTATTTAAATTTTATTTGTGCAGTTTCATATAGCTGTTGTAAAGCCTGCCTTTAAAGGGAGCTTCTTCATTGATTTTATCTGAATTTGATTAAATCCAAAGTGGTGAGTAAGTTATGAACACCTATGTTTTCATTCTTTTCCTAGTTGCATCTTAGCTTTCTAAACTTCTGTAATCTGAAAACTGATTCAGATTCTAATTCTCTAAGTAAAAGGACTTTGAGTTCCCATGTAATCTGGAAACTGTGGAAACTGTGCAATATTTCAGCCAATTTGCAAGACACTTAGAAAAATATTCAAAACTTCGGTAGAATTTCTTTTTATGGTCTGCTCTCTGTCTTCATCTCAGCCTTAGTTCTCAAATTCTCAGCTCGTGCAGAAAATCCTGCTGTCCTTAGTTCACTGTCCAAACTGGCCAAATTTCTTCTCACGGCAATGGTCCTTCTGTTTGCAGAAGGGCTGAGAAACAGTGTCAAAGCCATTAGAGAGGTCTGGTTTGCAACGACATTTTTATAGACTGTGGCACTCTATGACAGTAAGTCACATTGCTTGGGCTCTCCAGATGTGTGCAGATGTGTATTCTGCATTCTTGCATATATTTGTATGGCAATTTAACTGGGTTGCAGTGAGTTAGACAGCGAGATTGTTGTCATTGCTTAGGTGATGGGCTGTATCTCTCAGCAAACCCCAGTACTTCAAGAAGAGTAGATTTCCCTTGACTGGGATTCCAGGACTAGGGAAAAAAATAATAACAATGCCCAAGTACTGGTTTAGATCAGTGCAGTGTACTTTAATTTTCTGCTCTCATCCAGGAGAGGGAGCTAACTTTCTAGCCATCACATCTGGCACACTGTGCTGCAGCAGTTTTTTTTCACAGCTGATATCCCATGTCTAAATGATTATTCACATATGCTGTCCCTGAAGGAGAGTCATCTTGGGAGTGCAAAACCAGCCTCTCAAAACATTGGTTAGCTCTGTTCAGTGCGGTAAATATAATTGCATGACATATTCTTGACAGGGGAGTATTGTTAATGTATTTTTACTATAATTTAAACACTGTTGCACATTGTTTGCTCTCTTTGCCCACTCTTCTGCCTTTTGCCTATTAAGGAATATTCAGAAGATCTAATTTCGTAGTTTCTCCACTGCAGCAAACGTTGTTCTCTGTGGCACTGTGGGAAAGCAGGGCAGCAAACACTCATCAGCCCTGCAAGCGGGTGTGTTTGCAAGCTCCTGTGCTTGTAGCCTGCTGGCAGCCTTGGTTGGTGTCCCAGGCACAGAGAGAATTGTGCATGACGCAAGGAGCAATCACACCAATCCCTTCCAGTGAAGGAAGCTGGGAAGCAGTTTAGGGAGCCCAGCTAAAGGAGCATGTCCATACCACTGGGCCCCCTGCCCTGCACCTCTTCACAAACTCCTGCCTGCAAAGCTGCTGTCTTGGTCAGCTGGAACTGCAGGCTGGGCTGGCACCGGACAGAAACAATTCCTATTCGTTGAAACAAGTCAATGAGTTAGAGAGGAGCACAAAAGGAAGAAGGGAGACAGGCCTGGGTATTTTATGGGCCCACAGAGGGGAAATGTGCAGGCAATTGTGCAGAACATCTGCCTGTGGGCTGTCCTGGGGAATCACTGGTCCCAGGCATGTGCCTGTGCTCGTGCACCTCCCACAGCCACATGTCCCCAAAACACGGCAAGGCAGGAGGCTGACCTTGCTGTTTGGGTGCGTCAGGGCACTCTGCTGGGTGCTGGCCCTTATCTCTGGGCAGGGAATACCTGCTGAGTCAGCAATCCCATGGCTGTCTTTCTCTCTCTTCTCTTTCTCCCTTATTGCTCTCCTTTTTCTTCCCATTTCCTGTCTCTCACACACAAGTTTTAAGCTGTTATTGTTAAACAGACAACTTTTAAAATCCACTATTCATTTAACAGAAAAGTTCAGACAACTAGAAAGAAAATGGAAAGAAAACCAGAACACTGGGAGGGTTTTTGGTGTGTGTCTGGATTACTTGACAAGTTTTCTAACTTTGTGATTTTGGGCGCTTGAGGTTGGAGAAAAGTTGAACTGAGAAGAGTAGCCCTGAAACACTGTTTGCTCTCTGCACAGAGCCCACATCTCTGAATACATAACAACTGAGTGCAGAGCAGATGGAATAATGTTTCTGTGTTCATTATTTTAATACAAAGGAACATGGGGAAATTAATATGGAAAATTATAAATTTACCACAAATTTAAATTGAATGGAACATGACAGTTCCAGGGAAAGGGAAAGAACTTTTTAAGCCTTTGAACATTTTTCATGTTTGTTTCACAACAGACTGATGTTAGTAAACAAGTAAAACCAAAGACAAGATAAATTCTCCATGTCATGTTATCTAGCAATAAATTTTGATCCAGCTAATGAGGAGTAAGCAAACACTTAAGAAAGTAGGTAAAAGTAAGCAAATTTCTCAACTAGGGACTTGAATATAGCAGTGTAGTATATTGACGCAGATGTGTGCATAAATGACAATAATTATGTAAACTTGAGCTATTTATGGTGGGAAAATAAAAAGGAGAGCCACCAGTGCTGTCCACATCTTGAAATGATCCAGCTTGTGACAGTAGTCAGTTTGAAAACACATCCCATGTCACTGGAAAATATTCAGTAATGCTGTAATAGTCCTCTTGAAAAGTGTAGCCATGAAAACTGGCCCTTTAAAACTTAGTGGATGTAATTGCAGCAGTTTATTGAGCTATTATTATATCACTTTTTCTATTATCCATGAAGCTTGAGCATTTTTTGAATTATTTATTTGGAATTAATCAATAGGGTGTGCAAGTGTATTTCAACCTTGAGAACTATCTGCCATGGTTATTACTTTAGAATTCACTGTTCACACTCTAATTAGCTAAATAAGTCATGTGGGTTTGTTTAGCTGCAACAGGATTTCTCCCATATTTATGGTTTTCAAGAAAGCTGGACATATACTGAAGTGAATTTTGCCTGAGTGATCATGCAAATTTCAGAGTAACACGTATTTAAATTAGAAGAGCAGGATAAAGAAACCAGCCTCTCATGTTTACTGCTGTGACTTTTTGTGTACAACTATATATAGGGGATGTTTACTGACCACCAGTGCAGGTGTCCTTTGTGGTACAAACCAGAACAATTCTTTCTTTGGTTAGAGTGTCACAATTTGCAAATATTCTATCACTTACATCTGTTTCATGAAGCCAACATTATTACCCAGTTAATTGTTTGTCATGTTATATTGAGGTTTGTGACAGCCATCCTTTGCTGTGGAGCTTTTTCTCCAAGTGATGAGTAGTAACAGCTAGGAGGCTAAATGGATATTTTCTTGACTATTTGCCATCACATAACTGGCCCTTTAAATTAGGCAACAGGGTTCCAGGCACCAGTTATGGCAAAAATGCACAATGTTCATCTCCATTATCTCTGTTATTTAAGGCTTTCAGAAAACCACTAACCTTCACTCCTACACTCAAACAAGCACACACTAGCACACAAAGTTAAGCCAACTTCTTAACTCCCAGTCATTAAGGATGTCAAAACATTCTGATATATGATGTAAACTTATTATGACTGGATTTTGATTTTATTAATGTAAGAGCTCGGTTGTGAAGAACAGAAGATTTTTTAAGCCTCTTACTCCTTAGAGACAATGTGATTTGGTGGTTTAACATTGTAACATTTTAAAGGACTTGTTAAGCCCTAATCAGAGCACATTAAGCACTAGCATTTTTAAAGTGCATAATAGGACCTAAACATTTTAATAGCATATAAACCTGTAATATAAACCCCAAACAGTCACGATGTTGTCTTTTTCCTTGTGTTTTTCCTATAACAAGTTCTAACGAGTAACTGATACTTTAAACAATGATTAGAAGGTTGAGGGTTCCTTGATGTTCTTCCTGTTGAAAAAAGAAAACAAACAAACAAAAAAAGTCAGGAAATTTCTGTATATGAAAAATTTGTTTGGAGTGAAATTTAAAAAATTATGCAAGGAAAAATTTGCTGTAAGAGTTGCCATAGCTAAATGTTAACAAATAAAGTATATTGCTAGAAAAAAGGTGTGGTTTCAGTAAAACAATGTTTTGTGCTGGGAAAATGTTTTTGCTTGAGAAGTTTTACTCAGATCTGATAATTTTGGAATTTTTTGCCAACGAGGACTGTGGAATGGGCTCTTGCCAGTGGAAAAAGTTCACAGAAGATCTGTGGGGGTATTTTGTTATTTGTAGTTAGCTGGTTTTCAGTATAATCATCTGCATGGGATTCCAGAAAAGAGGTAGGAGTTCATTGATACTGGGGCCCAGCAACTTCCTTTAATAAAAAAAAAAAAAATTAAAGGGAGAATACAGTGTAGCCTGTGAGCGATGCCTCTTATTTGGTTTGGAACCTCTTGATGAGCGATTCCAGGCTCACCTTCCCTCCAGAGAGCTGAGCACACCACTTCTGCACTTCCCAACCCCTCCCAGGCTATGGTAAGGCATTCTGAGCCACCTTTTGGATGTTGTGTCTTTGTTGTGGTGTTTGAGGGGAAGTTGTGGCTCAGTCATCCCACCTCAGGTTTGGTTGCTCCTGCTTTCCTTTAGTGGCTGTGACCCCCACAGCTTCCACAGTGGTGGCAGGAAGAATGCCTTTGGAGAAGGGTTTATAAAACCCTTTGGAGACAGCTGGGTAAAGCTGAGTCAGAGCTGTCCATGTAGTACTTGACTGAGAGTGAGCTATGGCTTCCCTTGCTGTGCACAGTCACAATAATGTGAAAATACACTTGGAGGTTTAGTCCATAAGCTGTTGTATCCGTGCAATTGCCTCTGCATTGCAAACCTGTTACCACGAGGGGCCAAGGCATCTCAATTTGGTGGCCTAAAGCTGAACATCTCTTCCAAGCTGTCCATTGCTGCGGTGTTGCTGCAGGGCAGCTCTGCCTCTTGATGGCTGCCTGGATGGTGGTCAGTGAGCAGGCTTTGGACACTGGCTCCAGGCTGGGTCTGGACAGGTAAAGAGTCCCACAGTAACTCTGTCTGGAGAACTGGCATATGTTTGCTCTCCATTGAAAATGCATCCTCTCTGAGAGGGCAGCTTCTGGAGTAAAAGGTTTTGATGTGAGGAGGGCTGCCAAGGGGACCTTCAAAGCAAGCACAGGGCCCCGTGGTATGTGCAGAGCAGAGCCTTGACTTCCATGTGGATTTTTCTCCCACAGCTGGGGAAAAGCTGTGTGATGCAAGAGCAGCAAGGGGCTTGTCTGCAAGTGAACTGTGTTCAGATCAAATTAATTGTGAAAAGAAACTAAGGGAGCATTGTGGATTTTGCCTTGTGTCTGGGCACTGTTCCTCTGATACAAAATGACTTTTTGTTGTTTGTTTGTTTGTTTATTTATCTCATGCAGTAGTTGGAAGTAGTTAAAATAAAACATAAAAGCTCCTTCTTATTCTGGAATAAGAGTGATTACAGGGAGGAAGAAGTAATTCTAATGTAACTACAGAAGTTTAACTACAGCAGTGCAATTGTACCTTGTAGCTAGGAGGGTATTTCTGTGGAGACAAACTCCAGTCGTAGAAACACAATCTTAAAACACTGTTGACCACATCCATAGAAATTACTCTGTGTAGTCTCAGGCCAATGATTTTTTACTTTTAATAAATAACTTAAGTCCATAAGAGGACAAGGTTTCCTCTTTGCATGAATGTATTCTGGCATCAGCATGACTGATGTTCTGCAAAATGTGTGACCTCTGAGGTGGATGAAGCAGGGCTGAGGATGGGTTGCTATGCTGACACTGTTGTATCCATGATTTGGGGAATGATACACATGATATTCTTGAGGTCTTTAGCTCTATGACAAGCAGAAGAACAGAGGGAGAAAACAGTGCAAAACACCTGCCCAGAGAGTTACACCTGAGGCTGTGTCTAGGAAGGTCAGGCTCTCCATCCTGTTTCTCCCCAAAACCTTTCCTCAAACCTGTCAGTTTTATCTGTATTTTAAAAATAATTCAAAAGAGAAACAAAAAAAGCAAACGAACAATCCCCCAACAGATCTCAGTCTTACTTTGCCTATGGCTTCCTTGTGAGATTCAAATATTGCAGTTTAGAATAATTTGGCTGGGATCTGTCAGCCTCATGTTCCCTACAAGGGAAGGTGCAAGGTAAGCCTCTGGTTGCACAGATTAGCGTATGTCTGTTCTGCTGCTCATGCTGTCCTGCCAGAAGAGAAGGAATATGATTTGGTGGGTCATAGGAGACCTCTTCTCCACTGAGTCTTGTTTGGCAGAGGGTCACCTATGTTAGTGGCATCTCAAGAAAATGCCAGATAGACAACTTGACTCTACAAGGATCAGCACTCATTGATGGCCAAAGGGAGCTGATGAGGGAGTGGCATGGTGACTTCCAAAGTGCCACTTCTAAAATATGAAAAGATCTTCACTGCAGATTCTCCCTCTCTCCTTCTGATTTGTAAGGTTTTGCTTTGAGGTAGTGTGAGTGTGCAGCAGTGGATATTATCTTCATTTCTCTGGAAAGGAGCCATGCCATTCCAGAGTCACAGAATGGTTGTAGTAGGAAGGAAGTTGTGAAGGTCATCTTGTACAAACACTCTGCTCAAGCAGAGTTACGTAGAAGAGGTTCCTCAGCTTTATGTCCAGACATCTTTTGAATATCTCCAAGGATGGAGATTCCATAACCTCACTGGCCAGCCTGTTCCGTTTTGTGAAGAATATCAGAGCCTAGCCTGTCTTCTGACAGCAGCTTAGTGCACACTTTGTTTTTACACCAACAGCTACAATTCATTTAATTGCTGTGACCTGGTGGCCAGAAGGATGGCATTCTTCATATTGGCATTAACCAATGGCAGCATTACTACCTGCTGCAGCATTACACTGCTACTCAGTTTTCCTCATGTGAGCATGCTCTTTAAAGCACCTGATTTTTTTCCCAATTAACTTTCTAATTTTAGGGAAAATATCTGACCTATTCTACAATGGCATTTGGAGATTCATTCTGGAGGTCATCAAATACTTGTAGCCAAAACCTTAAAGGATGAAGCATATAGATTCTAGATTCTCTGGCATCATAATTTATCTGTTATATATGTGAACACCTAGCAATTTATCTTACTTCATGGTTCCTGAGAAATTGCATTTTCAGTGTAGAAGAAGACTTGGGATAGTCTATGCAAAGACAATAATCTGCAGAGTGTGTGAAGTGTATTTATTTTAAAGGTGGGAGATGTGGTTGCCTGACACAGGGGAGAATCAGTTGTGAAAATGTATTTGGGAGGTTCAGGGAAAAAAAAGCTAAAAAAAAATAGAATGTGAAAGATTAAGAGAACCTGTTGAAAATCCCAGCTGCTTTCTATATGGTGTGTGCCACGCTGAGATCATAAAATTTCTAAGCTGCTAAATTGAGTGGAGTACCTGGAGCTCTTTCAAAGTCCATAAAACCCATGTGAGAAAATGCTGCAAGTGAACTCTGTAGGAGCTGTGAAATAGCATTACACATGGTGTGTGTTACCTGGATTAACTGTACCCTTGAAGATAAGCCAATCTTACCTTCCCATAGCCCTTCTTATTTCAATAGGAGTATTTGTGGATGCTAAATGTTCAGTCTGTTTTGACAGATATTGCTTCTATGTCATTGCATAGTTGCCTGCAGGTTACAGGTGCTGTTTTTATAGAATGCAATGGATATGTCTACCAGAGAAAAAAGCTCACGTGCTTCTCTGCTTGTGCACTGAACTGACTGGCACAGTCCTAAGCCAAGCTTATATACCTGCCTCATTGGCAAGATTTAACATCTCAGATTCATGACTGTGCTGAAGTGGCTTCTAAAGTTCAGGTAATGTTTGGCTAGCAAGGACAACCAGCAGAAAATTCTCGTGCATGTTGATCTATAAAGCCATCTTCTGTCGATAAAACACATTAGGAGATTGGACTAGTGTTACAGAGACAATATTTGGAGGCTTTTTTCTTTAAACATAATTATTTAAAATATGAGAGTGTGTTTTAGGGTATTTAATCAACTTGACTGCAAGAATTGAGGAAAAGGGAACACGTAATTAGAGAAGTTTTGCCAGATGTTTGTGAATTATAAATTTTGAAAGTACATGTATAAATTGCCTAACAGAAATATCTTCAGGAACCCAGTAGTTTTACTTAGCTTGGCACAGGCTTGAAAACTTGCAGTGGTGGAAATAAAATTGAGATATGATTGCTTTTTAACAATATTTATATTTGAAATTTATAAGTAAAAATAAAGAATACCCTTGGGTAGTTCTTAAATTTGGCAAATGAGTTAAACTTTTACAGGCATAATTTACAGAGATGAAAGCATGTGGTCCAAAATAAAAAGCGAGGAGAGTGTGGCATGGTATTAAATGCTGACGCTTACACACTGACTTAGAAGCATATTTCACTATGTTAAAGGGCATGTTTGAGTCTCTTCCTGTAGGCTAAAATATCTAAAGCCCTTCAAATGAGAGTTGATGGGTAGAAATGGAAGATCCTAATTTATATCAATACACATTTTATAAAATGTGAAGAGTTTAGGTGAAGTGTGCTCCTTTTCAGGCAGCATGTAGAATTGTAACAGCTTTTAAATAGAGTGCAAGTTCTCTTTTTTCTTGTAAAAAAAGTTGATGTGAAATTGAAAACTCCTTTCAGATGCCTGCTGGGCTGGCAGGGTGTCAAATGGTTTGGCTCAACTATCTCTCTCTTTCACTCCATTCACACTGTTTACAGACAACATCCTCAGCTCCAACTGACTGCATTTAAACATCAGCTAATTATGGGCCAGAGGATCTGGGAAAAGGCATCATATTAAAAGAGTCTCCATGTCTTAGGTCAGGAATATACCTTGCTGCAGGCAAATCAAAGTGCTGTCCTGAGCGAAGGGCATGGGATGAGAGAGAGAGAAAGGAGGTAGAAAGAAACCAAGACTGTTTTTAGACAAGTGCTTTCTGGCATCTGATTACAACTGGGAAAGTGGGTGATTCCCAGCTTTACCTCAGGTTGTATATGCTGGTTTGAAAGATCTTCTAGATAGAACACATTTGCCAAACTCAAGGAGGATGGGGTACTTCCCACAAGGCACTTTCTAGTCAGGGTACATCAAAGCTGTACTGCCAACATGGATCTTGGTTGGATTCATAACTTTGGTATCCCTGTAAGAATTTCTTGATTGAGGTATCAGAGTGCTTTGAACCATATTTCGCTGAAGTGTGTGCATGTGTTAGCCCGGATTTTCCTGTACTGTGTACTGGAACTTGTGTACCTTTCAGGTATTCAAGGCCATTAGTTCTGCAATGCCTTTGCCATGGTGTTCTTGGGAGCCAGGCAAATTCTCCTGCAGCTGGACCAGTTGTCTGGAGAGGAATCCTAAAGCCTCCCAGCCCAACGTTCTATAAGATAGGACACAGGTAACTGTGAAATCCAAAGTGTATTTGTATGGTTTTGGAGGAGAGGGGCTCACATCAATGCTAAAGAGTGTGATGGAGTGTGGAAGCTCATGAGAGATTATTGGCCACTTATAGATTAAGAGTTACTGGGTCAAATGTGGGGGTTGGACAAGATGATCTCCAGACATCCCTTCCAACCGTGAATTCTGTGATTCTGTGGAATTTGACAATGCAGCCACCATAGAGGAGGCTAACTCAGGCAGAGGCTTTGTTTTGGTGTTACTCAGGGAGTTCTAGATATTGCTGAATTTTTAAAATATTAAATGCTTTCTCTAATTTATAGGCTTCTCTTTCTTTTGGTTATATACCTTTTCTTGTCGAATGTAGTTGAAATAAATAATGTGGAACAGAATGTGAGTAACTGGCAGTCTGTCAGGCATTTATCCTCTATTATCTGTGTGATGTGGAGTTTTGCATATACAAAGATGATTAGTGACCAAGTGACATGGACTTTAATGCTTTATCCAATAAATGCACTCAGCTTTGCACAGATTCATATGAGATTCTCTAATTTTTGGGGTGAGAGTGGAAAGAAAGAACTCAATAAATTAAAAATTTATGTCCAGTACTTCATCTGCTTAAAAAAAATTTACATGGAGGAAAAATAGAAGAGTTGGATCCAGTTCTGACTAAGGAAATTTTCTTTGGGAGCGTTATCTACCAACTGTGCTTATCTGTTCTCAGGAATTACAATGTGGTTAGTTTACAGTCTATTATGCAAAGTTGCATGCAATGTGCTAATGATATTGGTAATTTAGTAACTATGTTCTGCACTAATTAGTAAAACTGAACATCATATTGCTCATCCTGGATCACTTTCAATGCTGCTGTATATTTTTTCAGTGTTTTGGCTCTTCATGTTAAAGCATGTATGTACAAGCCAGCATACCTTGTGAACTTTGGAAAGAAACCCAAAGCCCCCAGCATTTTATTGTGTCTATCATATTAAGCATGAAAGTAATCTGGTGGTTTGATGAAGAAATTATTGTGGCAGGACATCTTCTGTGGGTTAGGGAATAGAACTGACTAGAATCCTTTCCCATCACCTCTGTTAAATATAGGGTAAAAGACAATGGTCTGTATTGGGAATGTAGCTGAGAGAGGTTATGGCACAGCGAATCTATATCCTCAAATTTAAATGTTTTGGTTAGAGGTAGGTAAAATTGAAGGTTACACACTGTAAAATTCCTTTCTTGTTTATTCCCAGTGTTATAATTTACAACAAATTTTTTAAAATTAAGCATACTTCTGTGAAGTGATTGAGCAGGAAAGGTTTAGTTTAGGTTTTCTTACTACAGTAAGAAAAAGCTGCTATTTGAAAATAGTCTTACCTAAATGTTAGATATACAAACATGTGTCAAATATGTATTGTCCTGAGTTCTCTCAAGACCACTGTGAAATGCAGATGTGTTAGCACTTAAACATCTTTTGGGAAATGGATGGATACTTCACTTAAAGACATAAGAAAAGACCTGTTGCTTGTTCCCACAGCTTGAATATTAATCTAGGCTCCCCAGACTTATATAAAGTACATAGGACAATCTAATGTAAGGATGGAACAGCCCTCTGGGAGGAACCCTAGAAAGTGAGAGAAGACTTGAATTCATGTTTGAGATTAACAAACCCAAGTGGATCCCACAGAGACCTTGAAATACTTAAAATATCTGATGCCAGCTCTTAACGTGATACGTTCTGTACTCCAGTATACTAGCAGAGCCTTTGTTACGTCAGTGTGTAGTGGTAAACATAGGAAACCCACATCAGCTTCATTGGTTCTGAGTTAGTTACTAGCACTCAGGTAGAGATTTGAAGGTGACATTAACTAATTCTGTAACAGTTTTGGCTTCAGAGTTCAGAAGCACTTAAAATTTTTAAATGTAATACTCAAAATTAGTGGAGAGAAATAGAAAGAAAAAAAATCAGTGGAGCAGCTAACAGACCCATCAGGAAAAGGAAATAATGAGCAGAGTAGGACCACAGAATAGTCTGTGTTGCTGGGCCCTAAGCAAGGCTGTTCAGTGGGAGCTTCACTGAGGGAAGGCTGGCATAGTTCCTGGTGACATCTGTGGCAGTTTTCCAGACAGTTTAGTAATTTCCTACCCCCCAGTACATGTCTCACACTTGCTGAAGAGAAAAGCAAGCAGTTTTGTTGGAACTGATGCTGTTTTCACAGCAATCCTCTCATTGAGCTTTCATGGTACAAAAAATAGGAGTGGGACCATACTCAGCAGGCTCAACCTCTGCTCTGAAAATAATAGGATTTAGCTGTTGCCTGGGGCATGAGGGTTCTGGGTTAATTCACCAGCTGAAACACTTGGCATCCTCATCTGAAAAGCTCTCAGCTCTCCCTCCAGTGCCCAGGCCAGAGGGCTGCTGTGAAAGAAAGAGATACAGTTTACCCTTTGTCCTGCTCTCCATGACTCAGGGATGATCAAGGCAGCCTCCATATATCTTCTTGGTCCTACAGTGTCTTTACTGTGACTGGAACAGTGCTGAGAGCATCTATAGTCCGTTGACATCTATATTCTGTTGACATCTCTTTGTCCTCCTGCACTGGCTGCTACTCAGTAGTCCTGCAGAGCACTTCAAAATTTGCAATGGATATTTTTCCCTCTTTCACTTGACAACTACCTTCCCCCTACTGCAGAATAGGGCTGTCTTGTGTTTGCTAATGGGGTTCTTCAAAGAGGATAAGCATCATATTTTTACCCATTTTCAAAATGAGTGAATAAACACAGATTCTGGTGGATTCTAATATCCAAAATTGATTTTTTTTTCCATATGATAGTTGTTCCTGAATTTTGAGTGCCTTTCCCCCCCCCCCCCTTCTTCATACAAATACATCTGTTCCTGTAAAAGTGTCATCAGATCCAGGGTGGGGTAAAACAAGAGGAAGAGCTCCACCCAAGCTTAGTGGTTAGGACACTCATCTGAGATGTGGGAGATCCAGATTCAAGTCAGTGTTTTCCTGGTTCAAAGTAGGGACTTGAACCTGCTGACTACTGAGTTGAGGATTCAGGGCTCGATCTGACAACATATTTGAGAGGTTTAGTTTTATTTTGTATTGTGTTGAAGACAAATTTCAAACACTGAAATTATTTTGCTTGAAATGGAGTATCTTTTTTCAGGCCAGCCCTAATTCCTCACACAGCAAACTCAATCAGGGCTCTGAGAAGCACACTTTGCCAAGGCTTTGGACATGGACATTTGGAGGCAGAGCCATACCTGAGTGTCCTTTGGGCCCTGTGGATGGCTGTACAGCAGATAGCTGTGTGTCTGCTGCACATGGGCATCAGCCAAATGCCAAACCTGCACAGACCAGAGGCTGCCACCAAAGCATTTCACCTGTGGATAAATATAGAAGAACAAGGGCAGTTTTTCTACACTGCAAATAATCTTAAGATACTATTTCTTGTGTCTTCCTGCTTGTCATCTTTCACTGCATTGGTTTCATCCATCGAGATTTAGGCTATCTGCAACATGTTGGGACACACTTAAAGGGCCATTTAAGTACCTTTGCTTAAATCTTTCAGTCCAGCCAACAAACAAAAGAGCTGATTAAGAGGTTAGCTGAACATGGAAAGTAAAATTGAGCTCATTGAACAAATACTACCACTTCTGTGAAAATCTGATTACATGTTTAATGCCTGACAATATGATTTGTTCTTTAAAAAAAATAATTGTGATTCATTCTGATGTATCCCCCCAGCTGACCTGTCATCACTTCAGACAAGCTTTCTCACAACAAGTGACTACTGATTTTTTTTTATCAATGACAGAAAATTTTACTTTGTCTTCACTGAAAAACAAACTTGCATGAGTGAGTAATTACACCTGGAGTATTTTCTAAGGAAAAACTTTCTGGTTTGGAACTAAGTTAGATTTTGTTGAACTAACACTCCACAGTTTAATTAATGCATGTATTCTTGTTACTTGGCTAGTATTTAGTGAGAGAAACTGTTTTGGTTTCTGAAGAACTATAAGGGATTCCAGGTAAAGAGAAATTATAATGTGATGAGAGACATTGAGAAAGAACATATAACTTTATGTTTATAAAGCTGAACTATAGAAACAGAGTGACTACTTACGTAATAGATCAGACTCAGCTGGGGAATGGTAATTCGTGCCTGTTTATCTTGAAGATCTATCACTTTTAATGAAGGATAATAGCATTCACAACAGCCACATACATGCCTGGAAAAAGCCCATGTGTGTAGGTGCAAAAATTTGCCTTGCCTCAGGCACATACACTTGAAAAATTGAATGCTGTGGTTATAGGTTGGTTTTGGCAGAATCATGAAGAAAAAACCCCACACCACACAATACTCGTCAATTGTAATTGTGTATCTCTTTAACCCTTTGATTTGTTTTTTCCTAAATTTTTATTGTGCACACCACAATAATTTTGGAGTTACATGTTGGAATTACCACAAATTTGAACAGCTAGAACCATTTCCTGCTACTAGTTTGGTTTCGTGCTGCTAAAATTGAGTCTGTGCTTGTGCCAGAAACTGTTTATCATTTACACTATTGGAGGTAGCACCTGAAACTGCACCATGCTGGGGACTGGGCAGAGGCTGTGTAAAATCTTTGTGTAGGATGTGAGTGTGGCTGGAGAGCTGTGCTGTCCTTCCTTGCTGAGAGCACTGGCACTAAGCCTCGTGGTGGCTGGAGCTAACAGCCTGGAGAAAACAAAAGGAGAGACAGACACGTGTGAGCAGCAACCAACCTAAGGAGTCTGTGGTGAGAGATACCCCACACTGCTGTTCCACACCACGTCCTTAGCACTGTGTGATCACTGCACCACTGGGCACATGGGGGGCGGTTCAGCCCCTCCAGCAGGAGCAGAGTGCATAGGAGTGCACCTTCCTGGTGAGCTGCTAGGATATTAATAGAGAGACAAGGCTTATGGTGAGCATGAGGTTATGATTTTCCTGCAAATGTCCAGCAGACTGATGGTTGAAACCTTCACCAGCGAGGTTTTACGAGGGGATACAACTAGGTAATTTTCTTCATCACATGTTTTTGTTGAAAGGAGACAAGGAGAGCTGACTGCTCGGTACGTTTAAACTCTCTAGCCCTGGTCTTGCAAAGAGACTGTTTCTTTTACTGGTTTTAATGGCAGTCAAGTCATTGCAGATCTCCTTGTAGGACTGGGGTCCTCGTTGATCCTGATGAGCAGCTACCCAAAATAACTGTTGTTACTGACTGGGTTTTTAGTAAGATGGTGTTCTAGTGCAGTATCACTAGAGATCACGCTCTTAGTTGCTGCCAGTTTTGCTGGTGATTTTAACTGAAATATCTCTCGTCCCAGTTTTCTACATTGACTATCTGTTACTGATTAATTCTTAATTGAGGCCAGAGAGGCCTCTCTTGTGGTGTACAAGGTGCTGTGGGTGTCCATCCTGCAGCAGACCTGTCTCTCACTCGCTGCAGTGACCTTGATGCAGTAGCCCATGTGCAGGATGTGGCTCTGGAAATCAGGGACCAGCTGCACCTGACCTCCAGGGTGTCAGCAGTAAGTGAGGCACTGCACTGTGGCTGTGATGGCACCCCAGAGGGTGGGCACTTGTAAGATTCTGTCTTGTCTTACTTCAGTGTCCACAGTCACATCACGGTCATAGCACACCAGTCCTGCTGCTGTGGGCCAAAAGCTGTTTTAGGTTCTTAAGGTTTGTTTGCCTTGTATGTGTCAGTTGTCTTTCACAGAGATTTCCTCTGGCTGTAGCTACATCCACACACTAATATCAGAAAAACCTTTTCTTCTTTCACGAAAGCTTTTTCTCTTTTCACAGCTATCTCCTATACTCATCTGGAAAGCAAGTGTTTTGGGTGCCTCCTAAACCCAAAAGACTTCTAAAAGGCCGGATAAAGACTGAGTGTTTTAGCAGCAGGAATTGAGGAAGAGGCTCTTGTGAGCACATCTGTGGCAAGAGGACAATGTCCCCAGCTGGGCTATTTCACATCTGATATCCTGCAGCGAGGGTTTCCTGTGACCAAATCTTCATCCATGCAGAGAGGAGACACCGAGGTACTTGGTGGGACATGTAGCCTACCCAGGATATTTCCTTATGTTTTAAAGACATGTTTAAGCAGTTTCCAGATTTCCAGATTAACTCTCTTATTTTCAGTTGAACATCTTGCTTTTCAACCTTTTTGGTTTTGTCCCAGTCACTGTACTTTTCTGTGGAAAGACCAAATAGAGAGATCATACTTGTTCTCAATACACCCTTTTCAGGACAAAACCCCAGCTATTTAATGAGGATTGCTTCTTATTGCTTCCATTAGAGGCATCTCTGAAAACATCTGTATTTTTCCATTTAGTGAGAACAGCTCATCTGATAATCAGTCCAAAATATTGTCTCTGACAGTGAGAGGTAAAGGATTGCTGTATTCTTCCTTTTCTTTTTTTCTTTTTTTTTTTTTTCCTTCTTCTTCTTCTTTTTTTTATTTAATCTCTGTAATCTCTGTTTCAGACAGCTAATAATTTTTGCAGAGCAATGTGTGAAGAAAACACATTTGTTAGTATGTGGTTTTAGAGGGAGGAATTTCTTTTGTGTATGCTTCTTCCACAAGCCAGAGCAGTAGAAAGCTTTTCTACTCAAGAGCCTCTGTAAGTACATGTATTTAAGGTGTTGGTTTTGTAAGATGGTTAATTATTTTTATTTAAAAAGACATATAGACAGTTTAGCTGAGTTATTTAAAATCCATTTGGTTTCATTATAGTAGATATTTAGTTGCTTGCCATTTACAGTGTATTTCTCCAAATAATTTCTGTCATTGCTAGCTGCCTTTGTTTCTGTCAAAACGTGAAACATTTTCAAATTACATTTAAATGGTTTAAAATTAGACTATATGAGTATAATTTGAAAAATATATTAGATTTACTCAGTCTAATGAGCCAGGCCTACTTTCTAGATACAGTTGATATATTTTAATATTTTATCTGAGTGTTAATTCAATGAAGTAAATAAAAGGAGAATAAAACCAAAAAAAAATGCTCTAGTGAAGTAGGAAAAAAATAAGAACAGTGTAAGTATAGGAACAATTAGGAGCTGATTCTGCATTATTTTTCCTCTAAATTCCCTTTTATTTTGCAAAGATTTTTCTAAATAAAGCTTTACCTTGATAACATTCCCCTTTCAAGTTAAAGAAACATAAATTTATTCAGTAAGACTTCAACTCAGAGTGGAGATTTCCATTCCTTAACACACACCAAGGAGCTATGCTCATGCATTCATTACTGTTTACAAAAATGGACTAATAAGAGAAAATAGCTTTATCATTGTGGTTTTCCTTGTGGTCAGCATCAGCACAGGAGAAGGAAGGGTATGGAGGAAGAGTAGTCACATTTCAACAAAAAGACAACAGAGCAAATCTTGCTTTTAGGTGGGTGTAAGGCCATAGCTAACTGCCAGCTTTAAACAAGTGGCTGCAGAATCACTCTGCTGCATCCAGGAAAGGGTATCTGTTGCCATAACGATAGAATTATTCTAGGGAAGTAGGAAGAAAGTCCAATGTACTTTTTCTGTTTGCATGTTTAATTTGCTCTTGCAAGGTATATCTTGCAAGAGACAATCTTGGGGGTAAATTTTCCCAAGCAAGTCTCTTTAAGCCCACTGAAGTAAGATTTACACCCTGTGGTTGATCCAAGGTGTGTTCCAAGTTGTGTTCCAATTGCCAAGCCCTGAGCAATGTCCTCATTATTTTCCATCATGAATTTATGCATCAGTTTTCCACTGAGCTAAGTACCAGATGCATATTCCTCTGGTAACCTAAATCATAACTTATATATATGGGTAGAATGACCTAGAATCATACAACTGTTTCTCTAGTCCCACCTCACAGAATCCGTGGGTAAAAAAATGAGGAACTAAATATAAGTGTTGTGAACAAGACAATTCTGTGGCCCTAACATGTGAACTGTACAGGGTCCCACCTATTTCCAGCAAAGGGCACCACAGAAACTCTGTCTGAAACACAGTCCTCCACAGAGCTGAAGTCAACCCTGCCGGCCAAAAAGCCTGGTGGTTCCAGTGATGCTTTCATGACACTGTGGGTACTGTGGGGACTTGCATGACACTGTAGGTACTGTGGGGAACTGAGGCCCTTTGCAGGCTCCTGTTTGGATGAGTTTGTGCATGAATGATGGGCTTGTACCATCAGTATAGGGATATTGATGCATGTAAAGTGTATCAATATCCCTATACCGCCGTTGCGGAACATTAAATTGCATTAAATTACATTATGCTAGATCTTTTGGATGAATAATTTGCAATATTCTTTTACCCAAAGGGCCCTGTCTTGAGGTCTTTTACCTAGCTTAGATTCCCAGTGACATTGCAATAAGAGTTGAGGCAACTGTGTTTGGAAACCTTACAAAGAAAACATATGTATCCACTTTGCTCAACACGGGTGTCTGAAGTAATGTTAAAAGGTGTCCAAGATGCAAATGTTTGTTTATGAAACATTCGAGAGAATTTCACAATGGCAACCTAATTTTCCATTTGAACCCTTGTACATCAGATATGTGCTGTATGGATATCCACTCAGCAATTGTCTTGTCATTCCCACTGACTGGTGTTTCATGAGGTTAGCGTGACAGCAGTTTCTTAGCCTGCAGCATCATGAGTGCCTTGCCCTAATCCAGGTGTGTGTTCCTCCTGTGAAAGGTGTCTGACTGGCTGTACTGCCCCAGCTGTGTTCAGCACCTGTGCTGATGGAGCAGAGAGCACAGGGTAGCTGATAGATTGAGTTGATTTTTATGTGAATGGGTTCCCAGATCTCCCTCCCTGCACAGTCACACACGGATTAGGGCTTGCACGAGGTAAGAGATAACATGATCAGACCTACTCCTTGCAGCAGCAACCCTCACTTAGTGCACCTTGCAGTTCCATGATGGTGTTTTGTATTTTTTTCTCTCTGAATCACAGAACTTTCTGAGTTGAAAGGGACCCCCAAGGATCATCGAGTCCAACTCTTAAGCGAATGAACCCTACAGGGATCAAACTCACAAACCGTGGCATTATTAATACCATGCCCTAACCAACAGAGCTAATCTCAGGGTCAGTGTTGGCTCAGTGTTAGTGCAGGTAACCGTTCAGTACAATGTGTGAAACTAGATCCTTGCACTGTGAATACATGCAGGCTTCCCAAGGTACCAAGAGATGGATTTCACACTAACGATAAGATCTTCACCAGCGTGACTTACTGCAAAGTGTCCAAAGATGGCTTTCTCGCTCCACCCTCTTCCTCCTGTTGCTAAAGCCCAGGATTAATAATCAAGGGCTGGGAAGCAGCTGTATGAAACTTTAATTTAAATTATCCTGATTCTTTGGCATATTGTAGGAGAACTTCTTCTTAGTTTCTGTCAGTTATTTTGTAGAATGTGAGTCACATTGCAAAACTATGATACAGCACTTCAGCATGTATTGCACAGTTTCCGGGATCATGTGTAGCTGCAAACTTTCACTTCATGCCAATGTCCTGCACGCTGATGTTTGAACTTTCTAAACTCAGTGTTCTGAAAGCAGGGAGGTATTTTGAAATAAATCCTAAGGATAAAAATAATCGTCTAGTGTTTTACTCCCAGTTAACCTTTTGATGAGAAAAAGTATAGAGTCTGGCAGTATAACTGAAAGTCCAGTTGGTCTCAGTGGTGCTGTTCATGGAATAGCTCCTCTTCTGTGTTAATGAATCAGAATCTGCAGCTGATTAAATAATCTTTAAATTCAATCATTGAACAGTGAATATGCAGAAAGGAGCTATAATTACCACACAGTAACAGATTAGGGTAAGTGGACATTTTTTCGTAATTATTGAACCTTAGCTAAAGTCCTAAAGTTGTGGATGCAGCTGAGACAGGAAATTATATATTCTGTAGGTCACCTCACCTTTTTAGCATTTTTAGCTTTAGTCTGAGAAATAGTCTCTTTCCCTTTACCATTCCCTCTTTCTGGCTCAGTTACTCTTTAATGATTCAATGCAAAGTTGAACAGTGGCTCCCTAAAAAGCTGAGAAAGTCCTTCCTCCAGTATCAGTGGAGTAGTAGGTGTGTCCCTCAAGTACAGGAAGGAATGAAACTTTTCTCTTCCACATTGTCCTTCTGGGTGAATTTTTGCCTCTGAGCTTTTGTTGAAGGGGGACTGAAGCCAGTGGAAGATGTCCATGTTCTGTGAGGAGACTGCAGGAAGCACTGAGGTTCCTTATTTGATTGACGAGTGTAAGGAAGATGGAGGCAGTTCCTATGAGGCTGCTGCATAGATCTGGGGCTTACCTGTGCCCAGATCGAGCACACTAGCATGGGGAATTCAGATCAAAATCACCCAGGACTTTGATAATTAGGGTCTTTTTTGTCTCCAGGCAGTGCGTTCTGTCAAACATATTGTTAGAATAAGTTTTGTTGAATCAAACAGAGAATTTCCTGATCGTATCAAAATTAGCACAATAAAAACATTAATTTCAGTCCTGATGTGACTCCTAATAGAATAAATTCACCAGCAACTTACTGTGCTATTATATATATCAAATAGTGGCAAAAACTGTGTGGACATCTGAGAAATTAGCACAAATAATGAAATTTGAGTTCTAGATCTCATGGTAGGCAGAAGGCTAAGATCTCTTCTTTTTGACCTGATTGATGTTTGCTAGTGACAGTTTAGATGCTTGGTGGTGTTTCAGTATAATTTGAAAATTCATTTGTATTTTTAAAACTCTTATACGAGATGTCAAAGATTCTCTTCTCAGGACATTGTTCTGTGTGGCTCACTTGAGCAGGACTTTAAACACTTTTGAAGGAGTGGATCCTGAACTGGCATGTTATGTGCAGATGGATGTTGGATTCTGGTGATCCATTTAGCTCACCAGGGCTGATCTTTGGTGACATCCAGTAAACTGGGAACTGGGGTGGGAACCCCCTAAAAATGGGTTTTCTTGGGAGCAGTTTGGTTCTTTTGGATTCCAGCATAGTCTGAAAATGTCAGCTATTCCCTCTTGTTCTGGGATAACTCAAGGGTTTGGGTTTTTTTGACAAACTGGTGGTAGGAGGTGAAGGGGAGAAAAGAATTATGAGAAACATGATGAGAAATTAGTTCTGTAAAGGTGGCTGAGTCCTATTTTTCTCCATCAGTTTGCTGCCCTTGCTATTTGTATAATTCATTGCAAAATCTTTCTGACAAGTCTTTTGTTTGGTGGGGAGAACAGAATTATGAAAGTGCTTTGTTGAGCTCCTAATGCCCCTAGCTGTCCCAGTGTTGACACCTAATGTACCAGAGCATCATGACAGTTAAGATCACCATTCATCAGTAGATAATATCAGTAAAGATTTTATTTCCTATGATAATCAAGCGTGGTATCACTGGTATCTGATGACATTTTCTGTCTTTTCAATAATTTCCCCTCTGTGGAAAGCCTTGAATACTCAGCTATAGTTGCATTCCTGGGATCATTTATTCTCTGCACAAAGATGCAATAAGATGTTTGCTTCAGTTAAGCCAAGACTGAATTGTGCCTCAAGGACTTAGCTAGCCAGCTGCTGAATCTTTATCAAACTGACACAGACAGCCCTCATCCTCAAATACCCCTCACAGGAGCATGATCTTCTTTCAGCCTTTTAAGCATCACAGTGTAAACTGGAGCACACATTGACTTGCTGGCTGGGCACTGAGGGAGAGATGCCTGCAGCTCATTACTTCTGCCCTCACCAGCTGTGGCACAGAGAATATGCTGCAGGTTCCAGGGAGTGTGGGGATGTATTTGGACAGCTGCAGAACAAGAACAAGGGGAAGAAAAAGGGCTGTCTTTGGGCAAACATGTCCTGATTTATAATAGAACTATATTTATGTTAGTCGTAACCACATTATTCAATATAATTGGGGTCAAGAATTGAACAAAAAATAGTTTCAAAATTCCTATTATAAAGACCTGGTTTAGAGGTTTTGTGAGAACTCCAGAAGCTGAAAGGGTAGTAAACCCCCAGTGTTTTCCAAAAGACAATGCCAGAAAAACCACATGAAAATTCCCCTCAGTGGAGACTGACTGCTTTAATTTTTTTTTTTTTTTTTTGGTAGTTGTCAGTCTCTCATGCTGCCCTCACTGTCAATTTATTTTCACGCTATTTCTGTGCAAGCGGACCGGTTCATCACTGGTACATTCTAATAGCAGTCAAGAGCAGGGACTTGCTGTTTGTAGCTGCCAGGAGGCAGTTTTCATCCCCTCAGCAATCACCAAGGTATCAGCAGCTGTCAGTCAAACAAAGCCATTGCAGTTCCCTCCAGACTTATGTTCTGGTTGCTAGATTTCCGACTGGGAAATGTATGTTATTTCCCCCAGCTGCATTTTGGAAGGCTGGCCACTGGGCTGAGGCCAGTTCTGCTCTCCTTTACATTTTTGTGCTACTCTACAGCAACATTTGTTTGAAGAGTTCCTAGGATTTGCCTGATTTTTTTGCATCTTGTCTCTTTGCTTATGCTCTGCCTGGTGGGATGATACCAAGCCAATAGTGGAAGCGGTGTGTTGGCACACCTTTTAAACGTGAATTTTACCATGTTTAGCTCTGTCTAAAGGGATGCTACTCCCATTAGTGAGAACTCTCCTGACTATTGCTTCTCTTCATAGTTTTCAAGCAAATGTGAAACTTTCTCCCTCTCCCAAAGCTTCTCTTTCTACCTACTCCTGCCTTCTTCTTCCATGACACTCTGGAGAAACAATGACAAATAGTTCTCTGCAATCAACTTTTTATGGCTGTGTTGCCATAGCCAAAGACATTTTCATCATTTTGACCAAAAAACCCCACCAGAATGTGACTTGCAAGCTGTAGTAATGCAGATATTTTCTGTTACAGTTAACCTTTGCTCTTCGGTTAAAGCTGTTATCTCAGACCTAAGCCAAGGGTCATAGATAAAACCTCCCTGGTTTTTTCCACCTCTTGAACTGAGTTGCATCAGTGAACCATTAACTTAGTAGATTATTTACTGTTACCTTTATGGAAGAAATGCATACTGTACTTTTTCTGCATTGCATGGGTTTGATTTATGTATGGCCCCAGTTCTATAGGTTCCTCACTGAGGAAGGGCCTTCATACCATAGGAAAGTAAACAGGCAACCAGAATTTGTCTGAGCAGTCAAAATTCACATACTTTTGTCCTCATATCTTTTCTATTTAACATGCACCACTAATGGTCCTGATTTGCCCTGGCAAAAAACTAATTACAGCCACGTTAGATAAGTGGTAGCCTCAAGTTAAACTGCAGAGGCTGGGATCTGAGCTGCAGCCAATTAATTACAGCTCCCTGATCTGAGGACAGCTTACAAGCATTGATTGGAGCAATATTAGAGAAGAGATTACAATGTCTTGGGGGCTGCTCTAATCATGACCATGTGCCAGTGGCCATTGTGGCTGTCCAAAACACGGCTTGTGTTGGGCTACCCCTGTGTGCCCTTGCTGTGGCCTTGCAGGGGCTGCAGGAACCGCTTGCACCAACTCTGTGACAGGGTAAAATATCCAGGCTGAAAACCAGTGAGTTCTTCCTGGGGGGGCAGCATATGGAAGTGGAAAGGCGATGGGCTGACTAAACCATCCTCCCATTGGGCAGCTCAACAGGGAGAGAGAACGCAACAGGAGACATCTGCCAGCACTAACCAGCTTTTCTGCTCCTTGGCTGGTAAAATAGAGCCTTCCTGGCATGGCCATTTTCCGCTTCCTCCCGGCTTCCTCCCGGTTTCACCAGCCTATCCTTGAGTGTTGGATTTTACAGCAATTTTTGGGGGGTGGACTTGCCTGTTTCTTCTCCTGCACACTCCTCTTTGCTGTTGCCAAATGTCACCTCCCCTCCCAACACGCTGGAGCTCCCCAAAGCAAAGGGAGTGGAGTGTGAGGAAACAAAGGGATTTGTCTGATTCAAGTTTCATTTGGCCTTTCAATCAATTGGGAAATAAATGTGATGTCCCCCTCCACTCCCTATTGACTGCGCCTGTGCATGTAGGCCAGGCATCTGGAACTGGATTTTCCAATGGTTGGGAAAGAGCTTAATCCTTAAGAGGAGATTTGCAAGGAGGTGTGGAATAAAAGGGCTAGGTTCCCCAAGCCCTTACAGTGAGAGCTAGATAGAGGTGATTCACTCAGCTCTGCTGCTTGCCTTTTACAGATGTCCTTTAGAGGAGGCCAGAGCTCCTAGAAAAGGGCAGTGCAAGCCAGCTATTGCTGCTTTTATGATGTTTACATTGACTTCAGCTCACTTCTTGACAAAGCAGGGCTTACTACTGCTTGCTTTCTGTACCGTGGGGAGGGATAATTTTAATCTCTTTTGACAAGAAAGTTTAGTTCTGCACAGCATTGCTGCTTTGCTAATGGGGATAGCTGGGTCTGACAGTGGTGTGAGGGCAGCAGAGCAGGAGCTTGACCCACCTGCTCTGTAGCACATGGTTTGATGATGCTGCAAAGGACTGCATGCTCTGAGCAACCCCCAAAGGGCTTTGGGCTGCTTTTAGAAGCAAACTCCCTGTAGCAGCAGACTAGACTGGGGACTGTGGCAGCAGACAACACTGCTGGCTGCTATCTTGCTAAATCTAATGTGCCAAAAGTGGCTGAGTTTCTGTGGACGAAGGGCAAAGAGGACAAACGGAGAAAAAGTTGGGATCTCACTGTTTCATCACACACACAGCTGCCTTAAGCACATGGCTGCTGTGCATTGTGCTGCTCTGTTCAGCTTGAGCCTAGGTTATCCAGCTGTGTCAGGGAGAGACACTTATCTTTCTTTAAGCACCAGATTAAGCCACAGAGCCAGTTAGGGCAAAGTAAATTTGGTCTGCTTTCCTTCCAGCACCCAAGAGTACACCACCCTTTTGGATACAGGTCCAAGATTTCACATCTCTCAGTTGTGATGTCTTCTTTCCTTCTGGTCTGATGCTGCTCAGACCACTCAGCAGCTGAATAGTTCATGCCCTTATACACTCCATCGAGGGCTCAGGACGTAGTACCCACCATGCAGAGCCCATCTCCCTCATCCTGCACTTTCAGGACACAGGCTAGCACAGGTAGGACACCCCTTTCCATGTCCTGCAACCTGTGTCAGCATTTTCAAGTCCCCTGCCAGCAGCCCCCATCATCCTCACATACTCTGCCACTCCCCATCTGTCACTTCTGGCACTGTCCAAACGCAGTGCAGCCCTCAATGCTCTTTGCAGACAGCTTAAGAAAGTTGAATGAAGGGTTATAATCTGAGGATAATGCAGAGTACTGTGTAAGTTTTCTTTCCCAACCTCCTCCAAAGGAGTATATTGCATCTGCACCTGGCTGTATGAGACAAGAGCTCGTGCTCCCATATCAGAGTCCCCCTTTGCCCACCCTGAGTTGTGCACAGAGATGTTGTAGTAGGTGAGTCAGAGGAAGCAGGCTGAGAAGGAAAACAAACCTCTTTGAGTGTTTGACACCCTCATTCAAGTTCAGCTCAGAAGTCTATTTGCTGCATGGATCTCACATCCTTCCCTTCTCTCTTTCCCAGCCCTTCACATAAAACAGCCCGTATCGGTGGACCTGAATCTAGTTGGTTGCCACAGTAAATTATACTGGGTGAATTTTAAGTAACTTTAAATGCACTCACTGAATCAGCTTTGAACTCATTTTAATAAGACCAGTGTGTCTTTGTGAGTGGTTGATGCTTTTTGTTTCCAGCTATAACACAGTTCTGTGCTTTAGCCCTGACCTTGCTCTAGCCATGCTTATTTGGCCTCTTTTAAAGACTCCTCTAGTAATTGTGTAGATTATGACTGTGTGGCTTGCAGTAAGGTTGTAGAGGAAACAGTTCAGTCCTATCCTTAAGTATTCATGGTGCTGTTCATAATCAGTGTCAAGATAACAATCTGCTAGTGTTTTTCCAAAGAAATGAAACTATAATTTTCCTCTGCATGACTTTAGCTCTGGAGAGGAGTTTGTTTTGCCCCTTATTACAATAGATGATTTCAGAGTTGAGCAAGATAGTGAATAAATTGAGGTTAAGTAGGGTCAGGAAGAGAAAGCCCATGTAGCCTTAAGTGTCCTTAACAGGTGGATTTTAAGTATCTTTTTCCTTCTTGGGAAGACACAAATAATTTAATTCTGATTTTCCCACAGCTCGAAACCTCTTTTATTATTGTTTTATATTTTCTTCTATTCTCTCCCTCAGTGCATGTATTACTTTTATCTCCCTCTTGCTCTCTCCTATAAATGTAAAATGTCATGAAAAAACCTTCAGCTGCAGGACAGGACTGGGAGATGCAGTAAAAGTAACACCTGTGTTGCTAGCTCTGTTCATGGTGATACTGTCTGATAGCTCAGTTCCCTGGGGTGCGTGTGTGAGAAGTCCTGCTCCGGGGTGGGAAGAAGGCAAACTTATCTTTGGGCCATTCTTCCTCTGCAGGATTTTTGGCATGGCCTAGATATTTTTCCCAGAAAAAAATTTTCTTCCAGAATTTTATAAAGGGAAAACATTGTTTCTCAGGAAATCAGATATTTCATGTTGATCCTTTCCTCCCACGGAGGCTTTGGCTGGAAATATTAATTGCTCAAATTCTCCAAGAAGGAAATGTGGAAAGAAAAAGCAAACTCATGCACTTTCAAGCTCCTCCTTATTATATTCATTGGCATTCAAAAGAGTGAGAACATAAATCTGTATTGAAAATACAGGTACTAAAATTCTGAACACAGTATTTTTCTTCTCTGTGTTTAGATCTACTCCTTCGTTGTGTAGCAGTTCCAATGAAGTCAGAAGACTTTACCCTACAGGAAAAATTGCACAAAGATTCAGAGTTTGCACAGAATTCAGTCCTCTGTAATATTTGCTTTAGGGACCACAACGATCTCCTTGTCAAGGCTGGGAGCAGTGCACAACACCCTTAAATTCCTACTCCCAAAACCAAATGTTGTTCTACCTCTTGAAGGCAGGGGGTACCAGTGCATTACCCCTCCACTGCAGTTTCTGTAGGATTTCCTATGTGAAAACTTTACCCTTTTTAAATTCACTGTTTCTCTCAGTCACTAGTCTGTCTTTAAAAACAGTTTCATTTATGTATTGCTTTATCAGTGCTGTTCTTATGTTCTTTTATTTTTGGATTTAGAATTTTAGATGTGTGAGATGGCTCTGAGTAAGCCATTGCTAAGATCCAGTGAGTCCTTGGAAGTGGAGAAAGTCCTGGGTCCTTGGAAGTGGAGAAAGATTGGGGTGACTCCTCTTCTGTTTGCTTTCCCTGACAGGCCTTGCAATGAGCAAGCTCCCTTGTGCCCAAAAAGCAGGCTTAGGTCAGGTGTTAAAAGCTGAACACCAACCCTGGAACCGTGCCAAATCACCAGAAAATGTTGGCCTGGATTTTTCACTGTGCAGGTATGTTTGGCTATTAGCTTTCATTTTAACTAGGCTGGGGAGTGGAAATATGGCAGAGCTAACAATTGGATGTAAACAGGGTGATGGGAAGCCTCAGGCTGGCTGGGCACAGAACACCCACTTGTCTGTGCTGCTGAGGGGGGCCATGCATGCAGGGTGAGGCATGCATGAGTGCAGCAGTCCCTCTGCACGTGTGTGTGATGTCTGGTCAGTGTGCAAGATGGGCATGAATGCAGTGCATGCACTGGTGTGCACGTCTGCTGCTGCTCTCAGTCCGGGGCTTGCACTGTTTAAATTTGAAAATGGCTAGTGATGGTTTATATTTTATTTTGGTGTGAATAAGGAAGTGCAACGCAAAGCCATCTCTACAGTCAGCCATTTTCAGTTCTCCTTTTTTTCTTGTTCTGCCTTGGACATGAGAACTCCTCTGAGGGCATGTAGCTCAGAGGCAATCCATGATCTTCAGAAATCATATGAATCCTTTAGTTGACCAGATTCTACTGGAAGACTTTTTTTTGATTTCAGTAACAGAAGTATGCAAATAATGGAAATAATTAAGAGCAGGATCCACTCTTTCACATAAAACTTTCAAGGAACTCCTTGCAGTTCTCTAATTTTCACATTTATTGCAAATTTGTTGCTATAGCTCTGGTATTATGTTTGAAATCAGCATCTTAGGCACTGGTAGGATTACATCAATTATAGTAGGGAAAATCATGACTCTAAATGCAGTGATGAAGGGTAGAGTAGGAAATAGTGCTGAAAGATAAGCTGGCACCACAGCTGGTGCAGCAAGAAAACTGCTCAATTACAGAATAATTGGAAATAATGGTTAGGAAAGGTGTTTTCCATGATTGAAGCCTCCTCACTTATTTGATTTTAAAGCAATAGGCCCCCATATGTGGAATGTCTTTCCACAGGACAGGTTGTGTCCTGTTTTAGGAGATCCACATAACAGGTGTTTATTCTAAACTTCTGATATTGAAGAGCAACCTGCCTTTAGGATACAGATCAATGGTCCCATGTGGGAGGAGAGGATAGGTGGGGGTGAAAAATGGCTGATGTTTGACTTGAGTTCCAGTGAATTCAGCTGAATTAGCATAATGAGTCTTTTGAGGGAAAGTTCATAATATCTTTGCAATACATTGGGCTTCCCAGCCTCATTTAGTTGCACAAGATGAGGGTGTTCTCCTGCTTACCTCCTTATAGCATTAGTGTATTGCTAATAGCATAGATCCTCTCCTTCATTTACTAGGCAACCAGATTTTTAAGCTAAAAATTGGGGATCCAAACCATGTGAATAAACCCTTTGGCCTTTCTTTAGGAGATTGCATGAAAAATCAATGATTTACTTCAGCAGTATGAAGATTCCTTATTATCGTGGCAAAGTGGTTTTATAACGTCTCTATCAGCTCTCAGAATTACGTGAATCATTCTTGCCATGCACAGTGAGTGTACCATGCCTACGGAGGCTGTCTCAGTATTGTGACTATTGAACATCCCATTGACCTTTTCTTGTTAAAGTATGGGCATGGTAGTGCTGTGATGGTTCTCAGTGTCTGGTGTTTCTGGGCTAACTTCACAAGAGTGAGCTAAATTGAGTCCTGGCCATTTTCCTCTGTTGCTTTCTGGCATGAAAGCAGGCGACCTGGTTTCAAAGGACGGCACGGCAGCTCAGCCCCACCCGAGCCACTCGGGCCACAGACACACTGGACACCAACGTGGTGGATGGTCAAAATGGCATTTATTACCCTACCTCGTGGGATTATATAGTTAGGGGGTTTCACTACGTCATAGGGGAGGTCAGTGGGACGGTTAGGGTTAGTATAGGGTGGAAAACTACTGGGTTAGGGGGGCTATATTCCTTTAAGGGTGATAACATAGTCTTAAGATAAGGGGGAAGGGTCCCGGATGAAGGGGGAAGGGCCCTGCTGCTTTCCATCACATCCCGAAATCTTCCGCTTCGCCTGTCCCTATCTGTCACATCCTCTCTGCATGTGTTGTAATAATCTTTTCCTCCCCCACCTGTCATCTCCTCCCAGTCTGAGACTGGTGGCCTCAGGTGCTCTGGAGCCCATTTGTTGCTGTTTTGCAGCTCCCTGACTGGCTGGGAGCAGCAGCAGATTGAGGAAACAGCAAAATTGAAAAGAGAGAAACCAAGTTTATTTGATGAGTTCCTAGCTTTCATGTAATTTAGATCAAATATTATTAAGAGAACCCAAGCTATTGGCAGAACAAATCTTGCAGAAGATAGTTTTATCACTAAAATAATTTGCCAGGTTCTGGTCATTTTTGGTAGCAAAACTGGACCTGCCAACTTCTGACTAAACTGGCAATAATGAACAAATAACCCAAGGCCTGAGTGTGGCTATATACTGTCTTTTACAAGGATAGAAAATACAGGTTTTCTTAAAAGTGTTTTGTTTTGTTTTGTTTTTAACATTTTGCATGCATATTCTTCATCAATCCAGATTCAGAATTTGCTCTTAAGAGGTCTGAATGAATGCTGCACCTGAAAAAAAGCACCTGTTAACTATTGCAGGCTCTTAGTAATATTCTCAAAGGAGTAGCCACCATAAACAGGACCTGCAGAAATAAGTTATAGACCAATGTTTAAAACTATGCTGATGGTTTCCATTGATTATGCAACCCATTCAAATCTACAGAGGATCTATGTTCATTAGGAATTTCTAACTGAAGTCAAACAACCGCAGTAGACCAAATTTCAGATGCCAAAAGTCAAACCACAGTCAGACTTGTGAACAGCAAGTACAATTCATAGAGAGGGATTTTGAAATGTTGTTTTAGTCAGCTTTTCATAGTAGTGAAAGTGATGTTGCCATTTAAGGAATTCGAGGTACACTATGTCAGCTGCTGAAATGCTTAAAAATAAACCACTGCCCACTCATTTTCACAGACTGGGAAATCAAAGTGCACAAAAGTGAATTGACTTGGCCAGGGAGACATGGCAGCCTCTAGCAGGTCAGACCATATCCCAGTTATCCAAGGCCCAGTGTTGGTGCTAATCAGTAAGACCTGCTGCTTTCTCTGCAGCATTATATCTTGTATGGTAATTGCAATCTGAAGTAATTTTTCTGGGTTTTCTCAGCTGGGAGGGCTTTAAGAACTAGCTCTTTTGTTCACTGGGTGACAGTTTTCCTCACTTCTCACTAGGAGAGATGATTTACCAGAAGTGCCCTACAGAGAGAACAGTACTTGTTGCTGGGAAGTAACTTGTTCAAGTGTCCAAGCCCAAAACCACAATGTATTTGCTTTAGACAGTCATGAGATACCGTGTTTTTTCTGTTGTAAGCTGTTCAAAATAAAACAAGAATGCAGAAAATAAATGTTAAAACAGAAGGAGTGCCCTGACTTCTCACGTAATTAAAACAGCAGGGTTTTAACTTTGGAGCTGAACAGATGTTTAATTCAGGGATTGATTTATTTTTGCCCAGATTTAAAGAAATCATGGCACAATTTCCTTACATTCCTAAATATCATTTTTAAATCAGCTCTGTTCTGAGCACCATGTTGGGTGCTGACAGTGACTGGGAAGCAGCAATACAAATACTACAACACGAAACTATGTCTACTTGGTTCATGTCTCCTGTTTACCACCTAACTTTTGGTTGAGAGCAGACCTTACAGTAGGCTTCATATCAGGGGCTTGACCTGCAAGTTCCTCAAGGCAGGGAGTACTGAGTTCATTGTAGTTCAAGTAAAGTAGTGTGGTCAAAGGCAGTTGATGGTGAGCCATGTCTTCATCTCTATTATGGCACTTTTTATGTGGCAGTTGCCATCCTGGACAGTGATATACTAAAAGAACTGATTTCTTCAGCTAAAATTTGGTGACAAAGCAGCTGCTGAGAAAGACTTATCCCATTTGTGTGTTAGAAATGAAAGGAAGGAGAGGTGTGCATAAAATACCTTTCTCTCAGGACTAAAACATCTCCTCTTTGGGTATTGTAAATAAAACATGCCTACTGCTGGTTCCTAATAAGAACAGAGTACAGTGAAAGGTTGTCTGTAATTTGAATTAGGAGTGATTGTTACTAATTAGCTCCTGGTCCCAACCTAAAACATTTGTCCTCAGAAGAGCAGCTATAAGCTGTAGGTACTGTTTGTTTACATGTTAGGATTACACTTCCAGAGACAGACAGGTGACCTTCCCCTTGCAGGGTTTATGTGATTTGACTGAAAAGCATGTGGCTCCAAAGCAGGTCCTTAAAGGGTTTCATGCTGTCTGAGCAGATGGAAACCACCACAGCTACCAGTGCTGCTCTGTGCAATGAGTGTGTTGATCTGTACAGGGACAGAAATTACTGTCTCCTGTCACCATCCCTTACACATGACCAAGAGCAGCCCAGCAGGTGCAGATGATGTGTTACCTGTAGCTATGGACTGTCCTGTTTCCAGGAACACTCTTCTGATGGAGGGGATTAAAGCCTGCCAGTAGCTTCTCTATATAAAGGAGTTATTAGTAGGATCTCATAAAAAGAGCTTTGTAATTGCATTGATTTCTAAGAAGTACAGGAGGAAATATAGATACAGCTTCATATCATATCCTAGTCTTTTACATATTCTTGTTAGGTGATTGTATCAATTGTATCAGATTTGCTGCATAGATGATAGATTTAATGTGCCATGAAAGGATACTCAAATAAATCAGTCTTACAAATGCAGATGAGCAAACCTGCTGAATCCAGTAAGACACTGCAGGTATGAGGATGGTCAGTTTTTCTCAGGGCTGAAAGGATCATCTTCCAACATTTCAATTTGTGCATCTTTTGAATCTTTCTTTAGATGAATGGGTGAAGGTACCTTGCAGAATATAGCATGCATTAGGAGTTACCCCCAATTCAGTCTAAATCAGCACAAATTTACAGAAATATCCATTTATGCATTATTCTTTAAAATAATTGGAAATACAGTTTTCCAAAATTTCTGAATTTCAAGCTTCTGTTTTGTTACTAACTCTCAATCTCTGTCCTGTGTCAGTCCCCTGGCAAACACTTTCACTCCTTTTGTCATTATCTATAGACTTCTTCTGGGAACTTTTGGTGCAGGCAGGCATAAAAGGAGAAAGAAGATGAAACATGATTTGTAGTGAGTTGGTACCCAAAGGTGAAGGTCATTGTTTCTGTTGTTTCTAGGAGAGCACTCTCCTTCTGGCAGACTGTGTTTGGGGTTTCTGGGATTCTGTGGTGAAGAAGGCAGGTATTGTGCTGGTGTGTGAGGACAGGTAAGCTTTCAGAAAATTCTAACAGGGGATTAGCATTGTAAATTGGTGTTTAGACTGCCTCGACCCTATTCTTCATTATCACTCCTTATCACTCTTTTCCTCTTTCACATTTAATTGCTGGTATTCCTGCTGGAGCACATTTTGAGTCAGTCTGTCCATCGCTTTGGCCCCTGGTTGGAGTGGGAATTTGTTATCCCCTGTGTGTTTGACTCTAACACTGAGTTGGGCTGAGTTCTGCTTGAAGTTCATCTGAAGTCTGGAAATACTGCACTCTTGGGCCAGCTTTTGCAGAGGACTCTCGTTGTCATGTGGAGTCATAGGAAGGCTTGGGGGAATAGCCAGGGCCCTGAAATACAGAGCTGTTAGATTTGCCTGACTGCTGTGGAGGGGCAGGCTGCTTCAGGCTTCCACTGGCTGACAGTGTCCAGACATTCACCCCATGAATGAGCTGCTGGAGGACACCCCACAGGTAGCACAGCTTGAAGATCAGCTGGTTCTGTGGAGGACAGCCACAACGCCCAGATCCTGCTCAGGCCACGTGCAAAAGCCCTGTGTGTTGCAAGAGAACTACAGACCACCCTTGGGAAGCAGTGATGGACAGCTTCCCGGCCTCCTGGCCCCACAGCATCACCCTGAACTCAGCATTGTTGCTGGGCCAGAGGCCTTCCATCAATTAGCCTGAAACACGAATGCTTGTTTTCCTCTAGCACTGAATAAGGAACCGACAATATTGAATTGTCAATGCCCCTCCCCTGGGAGACATGCAACAGCATTGCTCCTCAGGGCATATTCTCCATTGCTGTATTTAGAACAGTTTGAAAAGACCAAGTTTTAAAAAAATTAATCTTTCCAAAAGCTCCCCCCACCAGTACTCCTCTGCCAAAATGCAGTTTGAAAAAAATGAAAAAGGACAAATTTATACACTCTGATGAATGGGAATTCAAGATGGAACCTGAACAACAGAATTCTTGCAAATCTCCAAAGATAATGGAGAGCCATGGTGATGATGATGGCATCATGCCCAGAGAGGTTCTTTGTTGTAGATGCTTGTGGTGTTGCCTCTTTTTGCAGTTTATATTAAAGGTGTAAATGTCAGTTTTCTTCAGTCTTGGTATTTCTCTTTC
Source organism: Brachypodius melanocephalos (assembly GCA_013398615.1). NCBI lineage: Eukaryota > Metazoa > Chordata > Aves > Passeriformes > Pycnonotidae > Brachypodius > Brachypodius melanocephalos. The sequence goes on along the minus strand of VZSR01001817.1, from coordinate 1,021,795 downwards.
AGCTTATCAGTGGATATTTTAAATAAAGCTATATATCAGTAAGTCTGCAATACTAGCTGCAAATCAATCCTTCCCCAGTGAGTTTAGCTAGGTTTATATTCATGAAACTTTCACTTTCTGCACATGTTATTTCTTAGTTATTTGTGAATATTTACTACAAAAGATCAAATTGTCACATTTGCTGCTTCCATTTAGTATTTGTAAAGGATGGGTCACTTATTTAAATGGCATCAGCTCTGACCCCAGATTTCAAAAACAGTGTTTCCTTGTGTATGCATACTATAACTGAAGCAAATGATAGTATCAAGTAATTGTATTGACTTATGAACACTTGCTCTAGAAAATCAAAGGAGACTGAAATTTCATTATTGTATGTTTCTTAAAATTTACATGAAGAGAATTCTTTTTGGCAAGCTGTGTCAAATACCCTATAAGGGTCTCGAAACTGGGTGGAATGAGAGTGATGTTGAATTTGTAAGTACGAGGGTGGATGCTGGGTTGTCCAGTTCTTGTGCTGATCAAATTTAGTGATTTGAATTTTGCAGCCTGGAAACAGCTATATTTGTGTGAATTGCACTGTGGTGCTCTAGTACTTATTCAGCTTAGGCCAGGCAGTCATTTCTAAAGTTGTCGAGTATGTTTGTGTCACTATGATTTGACTTTAAGTATTTTGCCTCATCTCATGGCTAAACCGTAATTGTAATGAATTCTGATGTCATTGAATCCTCTGCATCACCAGTGATACATTTGTAATTAAAGGCAGAATTTAATCCTGAGGTTTTATAAGGCTGTAACAATTACCTTTTACCCATGCATATGAAATACTGCATCAAGCAAATCTATAATTAGTCAAAACTAAAACAAAGTGCATTTCTATTATTAACAATGTTGCATAAAAGTCTCAGTGCCATAGCTAAAAAATCAAAGCCAAGTAATAGTTCAGAGACAGTTGCTGCTATAAAACTTTTGACCTTAGTTACCAAATGTACATGCAAACAAATAAACTAACCAGACAGAGATAGTCCCCTAGGAGCAATCATTATTTGCAAAATTTTGGGGGCTTTAAGCCAACCTGTAAAGTTAATGGAATAAAAAGTTCACTTGTTTGTGCCAGCTTATTAATCAGTGCCCTTTTTGCCTATCTGAAAGGCTGTTTCACAGATTCACTTCTACTCAAGTAGAAGTAGAAGTTTTTACATCCTTTACAATAGATATTGCTGAATTAAAGGCTGCAGGGGTCAGGAGGTGTTTTGCTGAAGCATCATGGACAGCACTGTGTATTTTGTAGTGAGTCTCTAAGTCCCATCCTGACAGATTTAGACTTTAGATATAACGATGCTATTGGTTAGCTGTTGCTTCATGTTGGCTTAAAATATTGCTGTGCTATATTGTCTAATCTGGGATCCCTTGGCTGACTGGTTCATAGTGATTTTCTTCAGTAATATTAGATGTCTTTGATGGTAAGCATTGCTTGTTCAGTGGGTTTCAGGTATGCCAAGTTAGTTCTCAATATTCCTGTGCCGATTCTTCTGCTTATTGTTAACCTCTGGCTTTTGCACATCTCTCCCAGAGTGCTGGGAATGACCTCGATGAGGGTTTATGTAAGTGTCCCTCGTTCGAGTCCTGCTGTCAGCTGGAATCATGCTCCACTGATCAGCACGAGTGGTCCTTATCGATCCTTACGTGTGTTTTTCATCTTCAGCATGAATTTTGCTTTGACACCATTCTCATCTGTCCTGGTTTGAAAGACACGTGTGTGCCAAGGAAGGCAGGAGCTTCCCGGTGCCCCTCTGGATGGAAAATGGGCCGGAGCAGGAACCTCAGAGCAGCAGGCTGAACAGCAGAGACCCCCGGAGAGGTAAATAAAATGGGACAGCAAACTCTGCAGCTATAGCAGGAGCCGCAGGGTGACCCGGGGGGAAGGGGGTCCTGGCTTACAGTGAAGGAAAAAACCTCCGAGCGGTGGCAGAAGAAAAGAAGAGTGGGGAATGGGCAGTGGCAGCCCAGCAGCCCACCCCAGCCAGGAGAGGCTCTCTCGGAGGGGCTGAGCTCGGGGTCTCGGCTTTCCCCCAGGCACCCGAGTAGATGGTGAGGGTCCTTTTCCAGTGGGGTCGGGTGTTAACAAGGTCCCAGTCCAATGCCACTCCTACGAGCAAAGGCTCACCCAGGGAGGGGAAGCAGAACGGGCTGGACTCCAGCATGGCAGCAAACCCTCCTGCAGCAGCAGCACTCGACCTTCCTCCTCCTCCGAGAGGGAAAGGAGCCAGCCCAACCCCTCACCCCTGGCCAAAATCTCCAGCTGTCTCTGCCCTTCCAAGAGAAGACCTCTCAGCTAGGAGAGTGCTGCCAGCTGCACTCCTCCCCCCCTCCTTTTCTACATCTTTTGTCTCTCTTAAGCACTGGTCGTTATTGTCTTGTAGCAACAAATGGGACAAAATTCCATAAGAGAAAGAAAAAAAAATCCTAACTACCACCATCATCTCCAAATCTCGTAGAGTACCCTTTGAAACACATATTAGAGGCTTATGTTTATTATCCTTCTTTAACATACTGGAATATGTACTGATACATACTGGGCACAGTTCAGGGTAGAGCTTTATAAAGTGAAAATTTCTTCCTGCTGTCTGTGAGGACAGATAGGACATGTTAGGCTTGTTTTCCAGAGCTTTGTTCCCTGCTGGCGTTGCCTACCAATTCTGAAAACAGGGCTCTCTACCCTTTAGCCCAAGGCCCAAAGCTGAGGGAGAATCATAAATCTGAGGCTCAGTCACCTGCCCTGTAGTGCCTATGTAGTGCAGCTGAAACCAGAACCGTGGTCCTTCGGATGTCCCCCCTCACCATGTCTGTCAGAGCATGTTTGAATATCTGTGTGACATGCTGATCTTATCCATTTCAATACACACCTATTCAGAGAATATTGTAATTGGTTTGCTTAAGAAGTAGACAAAACATTGAATTTAAAACTCATTCATATAGTTAAACATGAAGAGAATGAGTCCTTTATGCAGGTTTTGGTTCAGATGCTGTATCGTGGTAAGGCATAGGCAATAAGATTGACAAGTAAATGTTAGAAAAGCATCTCAGCAAAAACATATTTTAAAGTTCACTGAAGGTTTTTCCATGTTAAGGTGCATGGAGAATGGTGTGAGGATGAACAGTGTGAGGCTCCCTCTGGTTCTAGCCTTTAATCACTGAGAGTGAAAGGAAAGAAAAACAGTAAGAAGCAGCAATGACTGTGGATACCTGCTGTGAGCCACAGGAAGGCACTGGGATGTAGCTCTGACCCTGAAAGAGGTGCCAGCAGCAGAGGGGTAACAACAGAAGGAAGCATACTAAAAATTTTATTTGGTTTTTTTTTGTTCTTTATTTGGAGGGGTTTTTCTTTTTTAAGTACAAGGGCACTATTTCTCTGTATTTTGGGGCAAATCCTGTTGTTTCTTTTGCCCAACCTTTGGAACTACTCCTGGGAGAATAAAGGGATGTGAAAGCTTGGGAAAGTAGTCCCACATGTTGCAGATAGTTACTAAGTCCTGTAGGCAAAGCTGGATAAGCAGTCTTTGTTCTCAAGCAAGAGCAAAGGGCCATCTTCTGCTCTTAACCCAACGATGTTCATTACCTGAGTGGGGATCAGAAGTAAACTTTTTCCAAGCTATTTTTGAAGCCAATCACCCCAAACTTGGATGCTCCTGTCTGCTGTTTCAGAGACTGTCTCAGCTCTCAGCAGATTGCTATAACAAAAGGCTGAAGTGTTACTTACAAAAATGACACTTTGCCTTCAGAAAAAGGCCCCAGAAAACACCTTATGTTTTGTCCTCCTGGCAAGATACCCATGGAGCTTACATCCATAAGCCTTTAATTGTGTGTCTTCACTAGCTATGCTGCAACTGGTTTGGGCTGTAGAAACTCTTCAAAGCCCTATCCTTATATATTTGTGTTAAATGTTTTGCACACCTACAGAGATGTACATAAAATATAAATCCTAATCCTCATCAATAATTTAAGAAAGAAGCTGCTGCACTTTGGCTGACCCTGGTCCAAATCAGCTAAAGAGGAGGAAATAAACCCCCTGTATATGACACTGTGGAGCAGTAGACAAATGTCTCAGCTCCTGTCTTAAATGCTCTGTGTATCCACAACACTACAAAAACCTGGAGGATTTTCCAGCCTATCAGTAACAGGGTATTGCACCTCATTCTGCAGATCCTTGGGCTTCCTATGGCCTCTGAAGGGCTGAGGCACAGCACATGGACAGCTGAGCCAAGGCCAGGGGGACAGGCACTGGAACTGCCTCTGGCCCAGGAGGGGAAGAACAGAGCAAGTCTGGAAGTGCACCTGCCACAGCTCCAAGGAGGTGGGTGTCACTTCTTTCATACAGGCATTGTTTTATTGAAGCCAAACTTCCCATACAGCTGTTTCCATGGGCAGGTCTGTGTGATGCTGAAGTTCTCAGGATGACACAAGGTGTGAATTTGCTCTGCTTTGTCTTCACTGCATGCTAATCTTCATTTGTTTTCAGTCTCTGCAGGGATAGTGGATGTGCACAAATTCACATGTTCCAACACAGCTGAATTTTCCATACAAATCTTCACTTTACAACTCTCCTGGCCTCTCACAGATGAGAAATTATGTTCTTACTAGTTTAACTCATGTAAAAACTTCATCATACTCTGAGTTTGGGAGGGAATTAATAAATCCCAGTGCAGGTTTCCTGGGAAGGAATTCTGAGCTGTTTTCAAGGCAATGATGCATCTCACTCATGGAGTGAGAATAACTTTTCCTTTAGTGCATGCCTTGGATTGCACATTAGTCATATAGAACAAGTGAAATATTTCCAAGAGCACCAACAGAAGGGCAGTAATTTTCTTTCTCTCCTTTTTCCCACCATTCTTAAATTTCCCTGTTCTCCCTTTCAGCTTTAAAAACAGCATGTACTGCTTAATTTTAAAACTTAAACACTTCCATCAGATCTCTTCTTCTGGCTACATGCCCGTCTTCTTTCTGCCTGCTGCACTGAAATAATAATAATAATAAATAATGAAATAATGCTGTGTGCTCATGGAAGCAACAGCTGACAGAGGACCAGCTCACAGGACTGGCTGAATTAGCAGCATGAGGAGCACCAAACCAGCACTGTTACATTGCCACCTGAGAGGTGATGCGAGTATCTAGTGCTTTTATTTTAAAAACGTTGCTTTGTCCAAATAAGCATGCAGTTAACGTCTGTCCTGCTGCATAGCTTTTCTGGCAAGGACTACTTACACTTATAGAGAGTTTCAAAGTTTACCAAGTTGGGTATTTTCCTTATCTTTGCCATACTCTTCCTGGTGCCCTTGTTTTCTTTTTTCCCCTGGCTAAGGGGGCATTTTGACAATGGTCTCTTAAGGTTGCATTCGAAAGGCCACAAATCTTTCAGGGTACATGGACAATCCATTTCCAGACAAAAATATTTTTTTTTAAATGTAAATATTTAATTCTGGAGCTGCTTCTCAAAGACTTTTGGCAGTGGTTATATGAGAAAGTAGGTAGCTTTGATTAGGGGAAACCAGTTCACCAGTAGTGTTTTACACTATTTGTGGGGTTTTCTTGTTGTTTGAACATGATGTCATTCACTATTAAAGCTAGAAAACTATTTTCTAGGTGCATAAGCACTACATGACATTTCTTCCTGTGTATTGTGGGTTGTATTAGTGCCTTTGTAGAATGACTTTGTTCTCTTTACTGTTTCTTAATCTGATCTGTGCACTGGCTCTGTCTTTAGGAAAAGAAGTCGCAGTTTAAACTGATTTGGAAATCAAACGTAATTTTATGGTGGATTTTGTGTAAATGCTGCCTGCAGAATCTTTTGAAGCAGTCTTCTGGGACTAGCCAGCTTTTAAAGAGCCTAGTCAGATGGCACCTTAGCTAAAGCATAAATTCCACTTTTAAGGTGAAGTTTTCACTGCTTTAATTGACCTGGTACAGGTTTGTGTGTTGATTACCACAAAGTAAAAATGCAAGACAGGATGTAGACAGGATGTCTACTGCTATATGCATGTTATCAGTGATACTTTGGATTTCATGAGGATAGATTTTAAAAAGTATGTCTGATTTTTACTTTCAATCCTCTTCTATATTACTTTTCTTTTTTACGTACCTATCCAAGCTAATAAGAGAAATAAAAAGGCCTTTGCATGAAGTAACAAAGCTGGACAGTCAATGTGCCTTGAAGACACCCCTGGGTTGCACCCCACAGCCCACTAGAGTTCAAATGATCAGAAATTAATTGAAATAGGAAATACACTCCAAAATGCTGAGATAGAAGTAGTTCTTTAGACTGAATTATGGGGACAACTTCATCTGGTGGGTGAATGCTACCAAGAAAAATGCTCACAGCATATAGTTCTACTGGGATGAAATTCATGCTGTTGTTTGTGCCTTTTCTGTCAATGCATTATATGTTTAGGCTAATGGATAAGTGTATTTTCGTGGCATTAGAGCTCATGAAAAGCATAAGTCAATGTTTGGTGATTTGTTAGAAATAGGTTTCAAACTGAATAAAATGAAAATTAGGGTTACAGTGGGACTTTGAATCTTACATTGTGTGTCTCACTTTGGATAGGTCCCTGGGAATGTTTGATGCAAAATGCATCAGTGACTAATGAGCACGAAATAATCAAATTAGTATGCCCAAACTCTAAAAGCTGAAACCTGCAAATCTAATCTACTATTGAAGTTTTCACTAGTGTTTACAGCTGTATTGTAAAACATATATGGATGTACAACAAGAGAGTCATCTGGCTTTAAATGCAGTTTATTGTTTGGCTCAGGAGTGTAATAAAACTGTCAGCCAAACTCCGCCATTGAACACCAAGTAATCTCCACTTATGATAGGAGCTTGTCAGTGATTTACAACAAAAATTCCTGTAGGGCTAATAATTTTAAAAATACTAAAAGAGAATTTTCACTCTCATTAGCAGTCAGAAATGGGTTGTATATTAGTGGACTACAGTCAAACTACAACTACATGTGCTTGAACTGCTCAGAACTGTCCCTTTGCTGTGCATACTGCTTGCCTTGCTTGGCCATCCCCATTCCCATCCCCATTCCCATCCCCATCCCATCCCATCCCATCCCATCCTCATTCCCATTCCCATTCCCATCCCATCCTCATCCCCATCCTCATCCCCATCCTCATCCCCATCCTCATCCCCATCCTCATCCCCATTCCCATCCCCATTCCCATCCCCATTCCCATCCCCATTCCCATCCCCATTCCCATCCCCATTCCCATTATCCCATCTCATTATCCCATCCCATCCCATCCTATCCCATCCCATCCCATTATCCCATCCCATCCCGCTGTAGTTTTGCTCAGGAGGGTGTGTTGGGAGCTTTGTGTACTCTTATTTTAGCTAGCAGAGGTGAGAGCTGTAGTGATCCCCCAGGATTTCTGTGTTGCCTGGCACAGGCACGCTGCCGTTTCCTGGGAAGCTGCAGCTGAAAGGACACCCTAGAGGAGGAGAGGGCTGGCTGTGCTGGCTCTGGCAGCACCCCACACTCCAGACAGCCAGCTTTGCACTTCAGCTCACAGCAGGCCCTCCCAGGCTCCCTCAGTCACCTGGGAAGTAGGTGATAGGTGCATCCAAAAGGACAACTCCCTTCAGGGACAGGAGGGAAGAGAATCCAGCTCCCACATCTCAGACAAGTTCTGAAACCACTGAGCTCCTCAGGGGAAAAACAGACACTGCCCTGCCAGGTTTGGGAGAAAGGGCTGGTGCTGCTAGAGTATCAGCCTGCAGGCAAGGATGGGGGTAGTGGGCAATGTGCCCTTGCAGTCCAGAGGAAAACATAGTTAGGGGCAAAGATACATCTCTCTTCTTGGCATTCATTAAAGGCTATGTTACATAATTAGTTTTTCTACTCATGTCCTTTCTTGGAGTCTTTTACAGCAAGCTGTATTCATGGTTACAGGTTCTCCTGGATGGCTGAGCTCCTAAAGGTTATAATGGTCTTTGATGGATCTAATCCTTGGCAGTGTGAGTATTGTTTCCAAAGTTGATTAAATTATCAAGTGCCTAGGAGTACCTCAAACCACCAGAAGAAATACTTCTGGCCCTGAGCCCTTGGGAGTACCTATAGAGAATTTTCATCAGGAGATGTAAAAGCTTAGTCCCAGCAAAGGAGATAACAAGAACTTAAGATAACAAGAACTCAATATATCAGACAAAGGAATCTGAATTTATTTTATTTATTTGTATTCACTATCATTTTGTATACGTCTGACTGTATCTCAAAAATTTAAAGGCATCATTTAGAAAGATGGTAGAAGTACCAGAACATACATAGTCATTTCTCTTTTCATGTGTTTCTCAATGAATCCTCAAAATCTCTTCATACTGTTCACTCTGAAAATAAGATTTTAAACTTGACCAAAGAGCTTACGAAGGAAGCAAATGCCTTCAAAAGAGGCTGAGTCCCGGAAGTGTCATCTGTGATGCGTTACTGTTGTAAAGACTCATAATCGAGCTGATGAGGACAGAGAAAGTTTCCATAACAGCAACAGTACTAAAATGAGACTGGAAGAGTTGTCATCATTATTTGCAATGATGTGTCTTTGAAACAGACACAATCTCTAAAGTTGATCACTATTATTTTCTGCTCTCATTGCAGCATTCGAGGCATTGTGCGACTCACAAAGCCCCTCAGCCCTCTCTTTCCCTTCAATTTTTCCATCACTCTGGAATTTAAATAGCTTGCTCTTCTCAGACAATAGATTTGTCTTTCTTCCACCAGTACTGTATTTATTATAAATGCCATTTCTGCTTAAACAGAAGGGTCTTGTTTCAAAAAGGGCATCAGTCAAATTTTCTGTAGCAGATGTCGTTGTTGAGGAATGGCACTCCCCAATTTAGTGCTCCCACTGAGACTCCAAGCCACACTCCCGCTTGCTGGCTCCTCCCCTTTCCCCCTTTGGTGGTGGGATAGAGAAGAGGATTGGAGGCACAAAAACCTAAAGATGGCAGGTTGAGATAAGAACAATTTACTGGAAACAGCAGTGAGACAAGAAAACAAACAGTAACAGAAGCAATATTATTGACAGGGGGTACAAAAAAAGAAGCATTATTGCTCACTACGGAAGTCCCCAACAACACACCATGTGCCAATGCAGCCACCTCCCTCCGAGTGCTCCCCCTGCCTTGGGAGCAGAGTTATCCCACCCACTCTCTCTGGCTTGGGATCAGTGTTACCCTCCTGCTCTGTCTGCCATGCTCACTCAGCTGCAGGAAACCCCTTCTTCCTGCAAGACTCCCTCTCCTATCCCTGGCAATGACATGGGGTGGTGCACAACAACCTCTGAGTCCTGGGCATGCCCCCTCCAGCTACTGCAAAAATTAACACGAAAATGAACCCTGTCCAGGACACCAAACTATAATTTCTGTTGAAGAATCAAACGGACTAAATTTTGTATATTTACATAACAGCTAGACTTGTATTGCTTGCATTCAGAGGAAATTCAGTAATTTCAGTAGCAAAGGTGTTTAAATTTATTTGCTGTTCATCTATCTATCTATCTATCTGTCTATCTATCTATCTATCTATCTATCTATCTATCTATCTATCTATCTTACAAAGGATTTTCTAAGCACAGCAGGATGGCCACAGCCTCTAAGGCTAGTTTTGGCTGCAGGAACAAAGTGCTAAGTTCAGTGGCAGGCTCATAAAGGCCATACTTCCCAATCGGGAAGTGTTAATCTTACTTGAGACACACTCAGTGAGGTTTTTTTGAGTGCTAATTGCATATATTCTCTTGATGTTGTTTCCAGCAAGGAAACAGTTGGAAACCTTTTGTTGAGTTAGGCATTGTTTTGAATTAAAGTCAAGATAGTGTTTCAATATCTCTGTGTTGTCTGATGCATAGGCATGGAGAAGTAGTAGTGTGTTCTTTCCAGCCAGCAGCCTGTGGTTTACGCCCCATAAACTGTAGATCACCCACGTTTCTTTCTGAGGCAAGCCTCAGCAAATTCAGGCTTGCAGGATTTCTTTGTATGGCTTGCAGTTCCAACCTGCTGAGTCCTGTTTGTGCGTTCAGGCTCATGTGAACTAGGAAGAGTCCAACTGATGTCAAAACAAAACCAATTCATACGGAATCTGATCCAAAGTGTATTGAAGGCAATGCTACAGCCTCATGGCTTCAGCCTTTTGATCGGATGTATTTTCTGTAGTGTGACCAATGACGTTCACCTCCTTTGCATGCTTGTCTGAATGCATTTCTGTCACCTAAGATGAGTAGGAAAGATCTTCCCAAGGCAACCTCCTGAGCTGCAAAGGTCTGCAGTTGATTTCCCTTTTTCTATTAATTTTGTGGTGACCAGCATACTCCAGTAGCATGCCAGAAGCAACCTGTTAAAACAGGCTGAGGCACCTGAATGCAGCGCTGGCTGGAAAAGCATGACCCTCAGGTCTCCAGGACTGGTAGCAGAATGCTACCTAGACATAGGACAAACATGACAGGAACAGACACTTTCACTGACGAGTGTGGAGTGAAGGTGCTTGCTCCAGGTTTGCATCATGAACTGGAGCAATAGATGTGTGTGACAACATGGAGCAGTGTTTGAAGAGCGACTCAACGCTGCTCCTCCAAGGTGGCTGGTGCAAAAGCATTGGTACATGTGACTAATCCCTCATTTCTTAAATCTTTTACTTGTAAGCGTGCTTGTTGGTGACTGCTCTGAGCTAGCTTTGGAGAGGTTGGTATCTGTCCCACCTCCCCCTCCAAAAGCACAGCTCTGCACCGGCACATTGCAGGCCTGTGGTTAAGTTCTGCAATCTGGTCCTGTATGAAATACTCTGCACTTCAGGTTTGTGGTGCAGTAACTTGAGCAATCCTAGCTATGTGCAACTTGTCATATGGCACTATAAAGTAAGAACACACTTTCCAACAGTTATTAATTTTCTGCTGCAGCATACAAAATATGCTAGATCTGCCACTAGATTTCAGTGTTTTCAAGCTCGCTGATGCTGAGAGGCAATGCTTGAGGGGCAAATGTATTAGATGAGGAAAAGCTTTTTGTCTCCAATAGTACTTCAAAGACATTTTTCATTTTTTTATATGTTGCTAGGATACATGGGAACCCCTGTTGCAGATATCGAATGGAGGGCTATTCTCCCAAAATGGGACATTGCTCTTCTGCCTTCCTTGTTTGTCTCTAAACAAAAGCATTCTTTTTGTACCGGTGTATCTGCTTTTGAAAGATTGATCGTATTGCATTGGAGAAGAGATTTGAGTGAAACTCTGTGTTGACTTGCTCCTTGCTTTTTAAAATTAGAGATTAATTCAACCAAATATGATTAGAAGAGAGGAATTCATATTTCTGTATTATCTTTGTCAGTTGATTATGAAGCATTAATGTTTGTTGCCTTGCATCTCTCTGATCTGCAAAGAGAAGGTTAAGAAATATCTTTGGTCTCATCTTTCCTGTTATGATAAATAACTGATCTGTGGTCAGAGCTGTAAAGTTCATAACCTACCCAGAAAAAACTTAGGAACAAACCACTGCTGCTGCAACATTATGTAAAGTGGAAAACCTATTTTCCTGGGGAGAGGTGCTGCTTAGAGATGATTTCACAAAAGAGGAAGTCCTTGCTGTTTATCCTGCTTGATCCAAATGTGCAACATTTCCTGTGGCCAGATCTGCAGTAAAATCAAAGGGGGTAGCCATTTTCTGTGGTCTATTGCTTCCTATAGCATACCCTTATGAGAAAGGAAGAAAACTACCATTTGTTATACAACTACCCCTAACCTTCCTTTCCTTATTAATCGATTCTAAAAAAAATGATGCATTGGTAATAACCCCACAGGGTCCAACTGATAATCTGTTTTTCACATCTCTCTGGCAGAACCACTCTCTATTTTAAGGTGACAGAAAGCAGTTTATATATTTTGAAAGATGGAATTTATCCCTAAGAGTTTGGAAACACAGAAGGCAGACAGCTGATGAAATCTGTGCTTGCAAGAGGTCATTATTTAGGTTACAAGGTCAAACACAAAGCAGATAGCAAATGCCATAATTATGATTTCCTGCACAGCTTTAAGTCCCCAGTGTATCTGAATAGAATTACAGTCTTTAATTGCACCCTGTGCAGTTTTTCTGTGATGTGCAGTTTTTCCTACCTGGGCAGTATTTGGCAAGTCTGGTAAAATGCAGATTTATTGAAAACATCTAAACGGATTTATTGAAATATCTCCACAGAGTTTTCTAAGGAAACAAAGCATGCTCAATGCAGCAAAGAGCTGCCTTTTTCCTTTGTTTAGAACTAAAGTTGTCATCTGATGAGAAGTTTCTTGAAAAAGTCTGTGTGTGTGTGCACCCACAGCCATGCACAGGGAATGCAATTCTTCCAATTTTCATAAGCACTGGGGCAACTATTCCTCCTGGACCCTGCAGTCTGGTGGCTGGCACCCCCTAAACACTTGATTGATGAAATCAGTCGCCAGCTGCAGTTCTGCGTGGGTAATGCAGGAGACAGAAGCAGGATTCCTGGATTCCACTTGTGTCTGACTCAGTGTGTGATCTTCAACAGCAAATGTAAGTCAAATCAGGGCATGCTCTGATCTGTCACGGAAGGCAGTTGTGGGATTAGTGAGTGTTTGTCAAACCTACTTTAGTCAATACTGCAAAACATAGGCACAAGTAACTGCTGGGTGTTGGGTCCCATTTTACCAGGAACAGGCTGACAGAATCAATGAGGATGCTGCAGTGCAAGGCAATGCTGTTATTAGTCTACTGAGAATATTTGTTCCTTCTCAGTACAGGGCTTAGGATAATGGTTTTTGCCCTCCCTTTCACTTAATTGGCCATCGCTATCCGTAATTGCCAGAAATTATTCTCTGAACTCATGTACCATTTCAACTGCATCCTTCAGAGTTCCACTGTCCTTGCACTGGGCCTGTATCCCTGCCCCACATCTCACACAGCAGAGGATGGACCCAAATAATCTTAGGACAGAAGTATATGCAGATGCACCAGCTTCTTTGCACTAGTTCAAATTCTTTTGGGACAGGTCAGATCCACTTCTCGTGCTCTGAAGAGCTTATAGGACTTGAACGACATCTCTGCCATTTCCTGGGGCATCAGACTGGCTGCCGCTGTGAGGAACAATGGGGTAATCAAGGCAGGCACAGTGGGGCTCTCTAATGAGCCTGGAAGAGTTCCTGCTGCATGCAGTTGATGTGATTCCCTCCGAGAGCAGCAGACATGCAGAGCAGCCCAGCACAGGGAGCTGCCTCACAGCTCCTCCATCAATGGTCCTGCAGCAGCCAGGGGAAGGTAGCGGTGCTGGGTTTTGTCCTTGGATACTCAACAGTTCCAAGGGGGAAAAATAGAAGAAAATGCTCTTTCTTGGATAGTGGTACTGGGAAGAGTCTGAAAGACAGAATTTAGTAATGAAATGAGCATCCAGACCGCCCCATAGTTGGCTTGCGTGCATCATTTGTTCCTAAAGTTCGGGTGCCAACTTCCTGCCCAGAAATCAATATTCTCTTTCTGAAAATATCAAAATGCTGAAAGCAAGTATCTCAAATCTGAGACAACCTAAAAGTGGTTGTATTTTGCAAGTTATCAAAAAAAGAAGCATTTAAGTGTCATTTAGATATTGATTCTTTATATTTTTAAACATTCTTATCCCCCTTGGTAAAGTGTTTTCAGATGAAAGCAAGAACATTTAATTCCCAAGATGTTGGTACGGAAGTTTTGAAACATTAAGACTTTGAAATATGTTAGAAGTCATCAAAAATTATGAAAAATATTTTTGTAGTTAAAATTAGTCCATAACTGAGCCTGATATTCCTATGAATCACAGTAAAACTGAGTTGTTTCCATATACTCTGTTTCTCTGCCTTTCTCCCTCACTGTTTTTGTTGAAAAGTTTTTCATCATGATACTTTGTTACCTATTTTACAGCAGCTTACTCATCAGTTGGAAGTTAGTCAGAGATTAGGAAACATTGTGGAGTTATCAAAAAACTAGCATGTTAGAAGGAAATCAGTTAATCTTTAGCCTCACAGGATAGAAAGAGGAAATGTAATTGCAAAACTGAACCGTGTTTTACAGTCATTTTCACTTAGAAAGCTCTTCAGATAATTCTATAATTAGCATTAAAAAATACCTGACGCGAGAGGAACTTGGTGAATGTTTTCATTCATAAATGGGATTTAGCTGCCGTGGCAGAGCAATCTCCTGAAACAAAACCTCCTTTGAGTACCAAGCCCTAGTTTACAATAGAGTAGAGCAGCAGACACCTGGGCCTTGGCTGGGTGGCTCAACAGCTGCTTGTGCTCATCGCTCACCAGCACATGTGGGCAGCCAGGAGCGGGCTCCAGCCACCAAAGGGTGAGCAAGAGCCATTCCACTCACGCAATCGACTGTATTTGCCTGATTCTCAAAATACCTTTCAGCACAATAACTTCTTCAAGTCAGATCAGTGAAATAAAATCGGCTGGGTTTATCACACATGTCGGTGTTTATACAGTACCTGTCATCACTCGCTTAAATGGGTAAGAATATGGATAGAGATTAATTCCTGCTCTGTAATTTGTCTCGAGATATAAACAGTATTTTTAACTACTAAATCCTGAAGTGTGACAGTTTGTAAAAGATCTACCTAAATCTTAATAATAGTTACTGGTGCTTAGTTCAGGGTTCATTTTCTCCAGCATTATTTATACAATGAACAGTGTTTCAGTGATTTCATCTCTGCTGAGGAAATCCAATTAAGATTTCAAGTGTTCAAAATCCAGGTTCTGATGCTGAATTGTGTAAAGAAAGGATTGTAAAAGAAAAGAACAGTTCGTGTGGTTTAGCAAGGTAAGAAAACCGCACAGGATTTCTTCTGTCAATGAAGAACAATTCTGCAAAAATTGTCCGCCTATGGTTTTTGAGTAGCAATCTGCTGTTCAGTTAGAGCATTGGGGGATAATTTCTGTCTTTGTAGAAAATGTATTTTTATTGGGGGAAGAGAGGAAGACAAAATCTATAAATAGAAAGCAATGATTTTGTTCTGAAGGATGATAAAAATAATTCTCAGTATTACAATTCATAATATGAACTTGGGCTAAAGGAGTGCCTTTATGAGCTGGATTATGGGCTGGACTGAGCAGCTCTGGGAAGGAGACACTTAGTAGTACCACCAAGAGCAGTAGAGAATACTCAGAGTTGTATCATTCCAATGCAGGGGCCCATATTTCCACATCCCAATGCCTTAATAAGGGCTTCTTATCCCTAGGCTATGAAGAATGTGTATGAATGCCCAGTTCAGGCTCCAGATTGTCACCCTAAAGTCACAGATCTGGGATTCAGAGCTGCAGTTGTAATCAGGCAGCCAGAGAACTAGAGCCATCCTTTTGAGCCATGCCTGGAAAATTACTCTGTTTTCCATCTCCTGGAGGAGACAGAAAAATGCTGACGGGAAAAGTTTTTAAGTCTAGTTTCCAACTTCTGCATTCAGCTGTGTCTTCTAATCCTACCCATAAATGAGAGGAATTTTTTCTTTCCTCTTTTCTTATTAGAGTCTAGTTCTGTCTGTCATCCTCTCATGACCAGAACTTTCCTTTGATTTCTAAGCCAGATATATTAATTGATATTTTATACCTGTTTTTCTTTAGCTGTCTTTTAGTTTCAACAGCTCTTGCAGTATCTCCCCCTCAGAGTACTTACAGGGAGATGTACCTTTGATTCAGCTAGGGAAGAAAAAAAAAAGACCCAAACTATGCTGGGGAAAGAGAATATAATACAAAACCAGGCAGTTTTCTCCTCCTTACCACCGAATTTCAGCCATTTTGCAAAGTGCCATCAGCTCTGCCAGCTGCACCATCCCCTGCTCTCCAGCAGTAGTGGGATCCAGGCTGGCTGAGGATGTGATATTTCCTGTTTGTGAAACATTCCAGTGTAAGGAGGGGGCACTCTCAAATAGACTCCTCTTTAATGAGTTGTATCAATAAATTCCAATCAGCAAATGCCATCCACATGCCATTGTGACCACACTGGCTGCTGCGAGAATGCCAGAGCTATCAATGCAAAGGCAGTGCTGTCTGCTGCTGCTTCAGCCCTCCAGAGCTGTTCAACAGCATATCCTCTCCTTCAAACACTGATGAGGCACGCTTCAAACACAAACCAGATGTTGTGTATTCATTGTAGAATGGCACAGCTGAAAAGAGGTTACAAAGTGGGCAGATAGCAACAGGCAGTAACTGCAGGAAAGTATTCTGTCAAATCTCTGCAGACCAGGTTGGATGCAGCCACTCAGTGCCATGGATTTAGACACTTGGGAGAGGTTAACCCTCATTTTGAGTCACCTGTAAATCTCTTGATCTGTAGGGTCACTCTGAGATGTGCCTTGTCTCTCCAGGCTGGCTGCAGAGCCCCACTCCTGTTCACCCCTCTGAGCACAGCTGCTGTGACAGCACAGGAGCATCCATGCTGCACTGAGCACATATTGCATGGCACATGAACATGCCACACAATGCTGCTAAGTTTTCTGGTCACATCTAACCTCTGTATTTAAGATTTTAATTCATACATTCATGTGTGTGTTCAGCGGGCTGAATTTTGCAAACAAATGGTTGCAGAGCTTATATCAGATCTTCATTTCAATGTGTATGACTGTGCAGCCAAAATAATACCTTGTCACCACTAGCAGTAACAGTGACACTGCTGGCAATATCATTACTAATCTAATGTTACTGGGTAAACTGGATTTTTGATTGCAAAATTTTCATTCTCCCAAAGATTAGAATTTCAAGAACAGAAATAGTTACTCAGCATTTGATATTCAGCCAGACCAGTTGAATTCCCACTAAAGAAATAAATCCAGCTAACACAAAGCAGGGGTACTTTGTAAACATAGTCAGATAACTCAAAACCTTTACCAGTCCCAAAGTGCAGATAATTTATGATCCGAAACCTCCTTCTATCACCACAGGACCTGGGGAAGAAGGTCAGAGGATACGACATACTTCTTGTTTGAAGCAGTATAAAATAATCCTCTCTGCTAATGATGTTTTGATGTTTGTTACCCATCCAGATAATTGCATTAAATCTTTGCTTGAACTTGTTGACAAAGTTGCTTCAATATCTTGCTGTAATCCTGATTGGACAAAGTCAGGGCTTTTGCCAGTGAATGGTCTTTGTTCACTGCTAGTAGTTAACCCTTTAATTCTTAAAGTTTCACACCCTCAAGGTATACACTCTGTACAACTGCTAAATTTAAAGGTTAGAATTGCCAGAATTACCAGGGAAGTGTCAGCAGATTGATTTCCTTTAGATTTATCTTGGTAGGGGAGACTGGCAACTAATAAGATTATGATTGTTCCAAAAAACAATTACATATTGAACATGCTGCCAGTTGCTATAAATCCTGGAAGTTTTCAAGAGATGGCTCCATTACTAGCAGTGTTTTTGTGGAAAAATGAGAACCACAACATTGGCATTAGGAAAATCCTGGAAACTGATAAAAGCGAGCTTTTGTTTGGAGGCAGAATATCGTTTTGGTTCTCACCTTCTGAAACCGAAAGGGACCCTGTGTGGTTTTACCCAGAGGAAGCTCAAGCCCATCCTTGTTTATTAAATATTTGAGCTACAATGTTATCTCTTCTGAAGAATCAGCTTCCACGCTGGCATGATTCACCAGAGATGGAGCCAAAGGGCTTGCTGCTGGCCTGACTGGGCGTGACTGCTCTGGATGACACAGGTAGGGAGTGAATCTGCCTGCCTCCCAGAGTTTCACATCCATAGGGATATAACATGGATAAACACTGCTCACAGTGCGGGCTCAGCTGCCAGCAGCAGCTCTGCAAGCAGACCTGAATCTCCAAGGTGCCCCATGGGCACCAAGAGGAGGGGATGAGCAAAGGGCAGAGAACAGCTCTGGGTCTTGCCTGTCACCCCCTGCCTCATTTCTCTGCTGTCAAGAAGCCCCTCTTCCTGCCTGTGGTAGTTGCAGAAATGCTTTCTAGAAAGCTATTTTGGGGGACATTCTATAATAGTAATTAGAGAAAAATCAATTATGCTCCAAGACCACTCAAACTGCATTTCCAGTCCCTGAACATGCCTGCAATGTAACTGTCTTGGAAGTTGAAAAGCTGTGAAAAGTCTCTGCATTTTCTCATTGCATCACATATGTACAGTATTGATTTGGAGCACGTCCCCCCGCCGGTAAAACTTGGCTTTTACTTTCATGTGTGTAAGAATGCTCAGAATATAGCAAAATTAAAAACAATAAAT
This sequence comes from Brachypodius melanocephalos, assembly GCA_013398615.1. Lineage (NCBI taxonomy): Eukaryota > Metazoa > Chordata > Aves > Passeriformes > Pycnonotidae > Brachypodius > Brachypodius melanocephalos. The sequence goes on along the minus strand of VZSR01001817.1, from coordinate 1,003,538 downwards.
ACTCTAACCAGCCTGTCAAAAATGTCAGAAAAAGTCTAAAGTAGCAGAATAGCTATTCTATAAAATTCCTGGCATCTCTAGGATGACCTTGTGCTTTTGTGTGCTGGAAGGACCTTATCACCCACTTTTGGTTGTGCCTCTCAGGGTAACCTGGTTTTCTCATAACTCAGTTCCAGATTAGAGAAAAATCCTGGCTTCACTGAAGTGGACAAGAATTTTGGTACACACAGAATCTTATCCCCAAATTTTCAAACATGAGGAGATGAAAATTTGGCTCTTAACTCTCCCTTGGGATTCTTGAATTAGTGGTTCAACTTCCAAAAGCTCTGACACCCACTAATTCCAAAAGGAGCTGCTGGAGCTCTGTAAAAAAAGGTTGTTGAGTTCCAACACTAAATATGGATGGCGGAATCTTAAAATTAGTCTCCCATTTTTGAAAATCTTGGCTCAAACATTTATTAATACCACACTACCATGTGTCCTGTATCTATTAGAAAAACTAACATCATTCAGACCCACATCTGCTGTATTCTATAAACTTGGGAAACAAAAAAGGTCTTTTAATCTGATTTAGATGAAAAAGTGTCTCTGATATAACAACTGACAGTTAGGGATAGTCCATAACTTTCTGTCACCTAACTGGCCAAATAATATGCCGTTAGTTAATATATTCCCAAACAGCACATAGGACAAGTGGTATGTGTATATACTGTCCCCAAACAGCTCTGGTAATCTGAGTCATTTCACCAATTTCCAACATTAGAGGAAGTAACTAATCCCAGGTTACCTATAATCATTCTTACTGACAGTATTGTAGGTTTGAAACACTTTCTGCTATGTCAAGCAATTACAAATGTACCTGTCCCTTCTGTGTTTATATTATTAATACTGGTAGTTCTTAAAAGTATATTACTTATGGCAGTCTCTGCCTCCATCATAAAAAAAGATTTAAAAATTAAAGAGGGTTATTGAAATCTGTATGAAGTCAGATCTCCTCTGATACAATTTCATTAGAGCTAACCAGCAAAACAGAGTTGGCTCTGATCTGAATTTGAATGGGAAACCTCTTGGTGTAATGGAAACGCTGAGGGAAGTGGTATTACTAGTTCTGTAGGTGGCTTGAGTCAATAGGCTCACATTGCTTTTATATTGCTTTGGGCTGTCAAGGGCGCTGCCTTTGTTTTTAATAAAAATTCTATGGGACATTTTGCAGAAGAATTAGTCCAGATGTTTTAGCTGGATTTCAATTTGGCTATCCTCTGCTTATCTCTCTAGAAACAGCTAGAGTTAGGGTTGCAAAATATATTCCATTACGATTCTTGCTTTTAGCAGACTTCTAATTTCCTGAACTGAGTAATTTTGTTTGCTGAAATTTCTCGAGTTCTGTTGTGCAGTGGGGTACAGCACTCAGTATGGTTGAGCAAGGTCTCTTCAGCCACTTCTGCGTATGGGAGAAGAACTTTTTACACATTCCTCAGCAAAAATTGAACCATGAATATGAATTGTTGTGAATAGAACTCTGGTAAAAATCTTCCTCCCCACAAAACAGCTGAAGTGTGAAGTTAAAAACCTGGCACAAACAAGGCAATTGTGGATAAATAATGATTAGCACCAGGTCTCTCTACCTCTCATTTTATATTTGCATGAGCAGGAGCTCTGTGAATATCACAGGCCCTTTTGGTAATACAAGGTGCCCCTGAATGCAAACAACACTATTAGATTCTGGCTCTGGCCAAAGGAGGCAGAAGCTTCTTGAAGTTTCTGCTGCCTTGAAAGTATGTCCTCCTGATACTAATACTGCAAAGCAGTACCAGGACTCTGTCTCCTACATCCCTAGGAACCAAGAGACAGGGTAGTGAGAAGGAAACCACACAAAAGCCTTTTTGCATTGCTACATCAGCTTTCTGCATTTTATTACTGTAGGCAGGGTCTGCCTCTCATCTGCTTCTCGTCAAGGCTGAACCCTGTGGTACCTTTGTATGTTTGGGCCGTTTAAGGCTACCATAATAAAAACAATAATAAATAACAAATAAGCAACTGGAGTCCAAAGTTGTAGGATGGATTCCTTCCAGATCCTAATGAGTGAAGGATAAAGTCCCAGTGGAGCAGCAGAGGCAGACGTGTCTGCAGGACTCTGGCGTGGGGCACTCTGAGCAGGATCAGAGCACTGCTCAGAGCCAGCTGCCCAGCCCCACTGTGTGCCCCACTCCTAACTCAGCTTTGGCCTGCACACTTTAAAAGGTTGTGTCTCCTTCTGCTTTCTGTCATAAGACCTGAACTTCTTTCATTTTCTACCTTGTCCCTGGCTTGCAGGAAACTCTCGGTGTTGCTGAGGGCATTCCTTTCTATTTGCCTCAGTGGCTCCTACATATTCATGACATGTAATTGTGGTATGATGCAGACAGGAAGCATTTACAGGGCACTGAATTTCCCTGCTGTTCAGTAGTGAATTGCGTTTCAGAGTAGTGTGGCACTGTTTGAAGATGACCGTGACAAGAGTCTTTGCATTGAGATGTTGGATTTGTTTGCCTTTTGGAAATAGAGATCACTTCAGCTCCGAGGCTGTTTTCAGCAGCATTGTAGCACAAAGCACCCCAGCATGGTCCAGTCCTTACCCTCATTCTGTGTTAGTCTGTCAAGCTGTGCTAGCCAGAGCTACAAGAGACCCAAATGAAGAGAGACCCCAAGGGTTACTTGACAGATTTTCCCCTTGCTGCTCAGCAGTGGTCCACAGTGTGCAGTCTCTAAATTTGGAAGATATTTGACAGGCTGAAAAACTGAAAACCAGAGGCTGCACCTTTAATGGTAATTTAGAAATGTGTCTGGCTACCCCCATCTGGGAAGCCAATTCACAGGGAGCTGAAAGTATCTGGCAAAGAAACACCTTTTGCCTTGGGCATCGTTTGGGAAGGGAAAAAAAGCAATATTTCCAGTTTTTTAATCAATCTTTGGCAGCCATGGAGCACTGCCTTACAGAATTACTATGATTATAGACTACAACGTGCACTGCAAGTGGAGACTTTTGAATACCTGCTCAGTGCCTGGTTGATATGTGGCTGGTGAGGATGAACACTGCTGAGCTCAGGAAGAAGTGAGTGTCACCTTTGCCTCCCAGATTTTTCAGCTATAAAAGACAGATATGTTCATGATCAGTATAAATGTAGTAATATGCTATCCATTACATGACACTGTCTTTTAAATCTTGTTACCCAATTTCTCCTTGGTTATAGCAAGAGTGAATAAAGTAGATGAGGGATTTTTAATACACCCAGATAAAAATAGACATGGGCTATGGCTTTTCAATTTCTTCCTACTTTAACAAGGCTGATTCTTTATTTCAGCTTTTTCTATTTTATAAGTATGTTACTACTGGCTTTCTGCTGATAATGTATTAATGTATTCAAAGATAATTCTGTTAGGATTCTGTTGCTTATGAACAGTTTCACACACACTTTTAAAATTTATTATTTAGTACTGTACACTGATTATCTTATTTTATGATTCCTGAGGAGCCAAAAGCAGGACCTTTGAACTCAACCGTTAGCTTTTGAAAGGATCCTAATCTTACCCAAGATGGTTTGTATGTTGTGGCTGTACAATGCCTATAAAGGAATCTGGGAGGTTGGGCAGGCATTCTAACGAGGTTTTCAACTGATTCCCTGTTGAAAAGAAGTTGGGCACCCAGGCCCCACCAGGGTCCTGAGCAGTGTCCTATTAACACACCTTCAGGGAACAGTAGACATCAATAAAGGGCCCATTTTTCTGCTGTCCACATCAGCATCTCCCAGAGAATTCCAAGGAGAACTTGTGCAAGGGAAGAGGCAAGAGGGTAAGATGCATCTGACATGTAAAACCAGAAAAGGTTATGAAACACAGTGAGGGCCTCCAAAAGGCTTCCTCAACAAGAAATGCAAAAGTAGTTCAAGGCAATAGCGTAATCGTAACAGTTGATTGGCCGTAAGCCACAGCTCCATGCTGTTGCAATGTGCATTTTCTGCTGTTGAGACATGCCATGATAGGGAACTCCGACACAGCCACCAAGTAACTGCAGCAGACCCTATCAGGGTCCTTCCTATTTTAGAATAGGTGCTAAAAATGGATGGGAAAAGAACTAGGAAACAGAATTGCTATAAAATGTAGAACACGGTCCCAGGGTGAGGAGTACCATGCTTAGCAGAAGAGATATTCCTTGCTGAAAAGAATAATGATGGGATATGAGTAAGATTTGCTTCAGAGACACAGAGAGTGTCCACAAGGCCCTGCAGGTGAAGCACACATTCCTGTGCCACATGCCCAATTCATCATTATTTCAAAGCCATTTCACCATTGTTTCTCATAGAAATAGGCTTAGAAGAGAATTATGCATGGCATATTCATTCTTAAAATGACCTGGGGAAAGAAGAGCATTGACACATTAAAGTGAAAATATAAGGAGTGCTATGAACTCTAGGTGAGTATGGATTCTTCCTGAAATTCCTAAGCCCAGCACCTGTAGAAACAGTGTCAAATCTAATTTTTATTTTTTTCCCTGAAAGGATGATTGCTAAAGTTAGTATACTACTGAGATAGGCAATATTTCACCTTTGAGCAGCCCATTCTGCTTGCATGAATTAGCACTCAAAAATTATGTCCTGCTATTTGTGGGCTGTAGTACCATGTGTTGATGGTTGCACCCAGCCTTTGACAAAAATGTCAGAATGTTTCAAAAAATACCATTAATTTCTAGCTTGGCACACTTTTATTATGTTTCATGAAGGAGATCAGCTAAATACCATTAGCTCATATCAGAAAATATGCGAGAGCTTGAATTTGCAGCCTAGACATAGCCTGACTTCCATTTTGTGATCACCCCAAATCTGGGTCCAAAAGCTTTGCAGCTAAAATGGAGATTAGCATCAGCAAAGTTTCTGTAAAGATGCAGAAGTAAATAATCTCATACCTAGAACAAAGGACTGAAACATATTTAGGAACAATGCCTCTGAATGCCTTCTATGTATTTGGTGAACACGGGCTACCAGTCAGTTATTCAGGGCTGGTTTTGGAGCAGTTGATTTACTTAAGCATCATGACACTTATTTGTGCAAGGCAGATCTCTTTTAAGGCATGTAATGTTTTCCAAAGCTCTTGAACCACTGTAATTTCTCAATTAAATAAGAGAGATACTCAACCTTTATTTTCCACCACTATGCAGAGATTAATTAATGCTGAAATTAATCACCAAGTGCTTTGTGGTTTTTTGAACCTTGTCTGGAGTTTAAAAACTCAGTGGGGAAATTGCTTTTCCTTTTCTGGTAGCTGATTATATGGTGGGGCCTCCTCAGCACGTCACCTTCTCCTCCTCTAATGATGGTAATCTGAAATGTTCACCTTCGGGCCAGTTCTGGTAACTGTCAAGATCCCTGGGCAATTGGGGTTTCCTGTTCAAGGTTGCTGTGTGATCAGAGTGATCCACTTACTCCACACAGCATCAGGGCCAGGATGTGTGGAAGGGACTTCTCCTCTGAACATCCACCCCAACACTGGCAGTCAGGGTGCCAGGAGGAGCTGTGCTTCAGTGCCAATCACTTCTGAAGCAGCCCTTCATAAGGTGCCAGGATCTCCTTTCTGGAGTGTGGCAGGCCTCAGACCCTTTGTATCCCCAGCTCCAGCACCCCAGAGATCACTCTCGGGTACTTTTTGCCAGAGGCTGCAGGAAGGACCATTCTCCCTGGCTGCAGTGTACAGCAAGATTTTTCCCCTCTCCTGTCCTGACCGGCCCAAGGGTTGTTGCATGAACAATCTCCTGTTTAATTTGTTCAAAATCTTGTTAGTGTTTGGGACCTCACTTGAAAGTATTCTTCTTCCATGTCACATGATAGAGGAGAGGGCTGACAGTCTGACTGTACCTGGAATATGCCTCCCCCAAAAACCCACAGCACCCAGGACAGCCTGCATTTCCTTCCTGCTGTTTGTGGGGACATAACTGATATTTTGTTAATCATGTCCATGATTAACAAATGGAATCTGGTGATATGCATCTTGCCACTTCATTCCTAGAAACTGAATTTCCTGAGCAGGTTCCTTGACCTTACTTTGGTTTATGGAAAAACCAGCCTTCAGGAGGATTTGAATTTCTTTTCTCCTTTCTCAAAATGCTCCCCTGCCATGTTCTCCCATGCAGTGATGTCATCAACGCACTTCAGATGTTCTGGAGCCTCTCCCTTTTCCAGTGCAGTGTGAATCAGTCCATGGCAAACCGTGGGGCTGTGTTCCTATCCCTGGGGCAGTCAGTTGCAGGTGCACTGCACACCCCTTCAGGGCAAAGCAAACTGTGGCCTGCACTCTGCTGCTAGAGGAAGGGGAAAAAACACATAGGTAAATATTGATGGTGACACCACTTGGCTGCCTCTGACTCCAGCTTGTACTGAAACTCCAGCATGTCCAGCACAGCAGCTCTCAGTGCTGGTATAACTTCATTCAGGACACAACAGTCCACTGTGTGTCTCCACCGGACTTATGCACAGGCTGTACGGGACTACTGAAGGGTGAGCAAGTCCTGCTGAGCACTCCCAGCTCTCCAGTTGAGGGATCATCCCATGTATGGTGTCCCAAAATCCTGGTTGGTGCCATAGTGCTGACATGGCACTGTTGGGGTGGCCATTGGTACCTGTTCTTCAATCCTCAGCAATCCCATAGCAGAAGGGAGAGACCAATCAAAGGATTCAGCTGTTTAATTTCCTCTGTCTACACAGCAGCTCTCCCAAAAGCCCTTTTGTGTCCTTGAAATGCCCTCTCCTGAGATAATCTACACCGAGGATATACACAGGGCCTCTGGACCATAGTTGTGATGGGGGTTTTTGCCATTCATTCACAGTCAGGTTCACTTCAGTTGCCAGTACAGTCAGCTGTGGGGATCCCCTGTCAGCCCAGAAACAGATGGGTTCTGCCCCTACAGGTCTTGGTGGCATCGGGGTACATTGTGTGCCAGTGTCAACTAAAGCCTTGTACTGCTCTGGCTCTGCTGTGCCAGGCCATGGATCCACACAGTCCAGCAGATCAAACTGACCCTTTCCTCCACCTGGCTAGAGGCAGGGGCCTCTAGTCCTTGTCACGGTATTCATTGCTCATTTCTTATAGATATGAACAGGGGGTCTCAAGAGGATCAGACATAACATCGTCCCTTCTGTTCTGCTTGGGGATTTGCCCCTGAGCAGCCACAGTGGCGTTTATCCCTGACAAGTTTCCTGTGGTAGTTCTTCCTCCTCTCAACTCACCTACCCCTGCTGCCAGGTCAGAGGGGGGGGTTTCCATCCCACCTCCTCGTGTATTCTCCGTATTCAGGCAGGTAAAGCCATGGATTACCTTGTGGAGTGTACCCCCTCTCCCTAGCCAAGAGGTGCCTGCTCCTAATAGCAGAGACTGGTCTACACTGGTGAGATGGAAAACGAGTTCCTCTCTGAATTTCTGGTGGCCCTCTCAAATTTTTCTTCCAAATTCTGGACATGCTTGGCCATTTTCGTTTCAACAGACAAGATGTAGACCTGTCAAGAGGCAGAGGTAGTGTCTTCATATAGGAGGAGTTTGCTAGCCATAGCACCCTCCATCCATTGAAATGTTGCTAAGTAGTGGTAATATATCTCTGGCTCAAGCTGTATGGATTTTGGCCTCATCTATGATGTGCACTGGACATGGCCTTTTAGCAACTTGCTTGTCATCTGAAAAAATTACCTTCAGCGAAGTTATTTCTCTCAGGCAGTGGATACCTCACTTCATGGTGTTCCATGGCCTTGCTGTACATAGCTGTCTTCCTTGTAAAGGTCTCTTTCCTTTACATTTAAGCTGAGTTGCCTGCAGAGGCTGCAATGTTCTTGACTTTTTCCAGCTCCCTGGTCAATAACCACATCCTGGAACAGGGATCCTACTTGCCTGGCTTCACTGCCCTCTAGGTTCATATTGTTGGCCACAGCATCCCAGATTTGGAACAGCCATCTCAATATGGACTCATCTGTCTGGTGGGTGAACTCTTTCTGCAGCTCACACAGAGATAAAGATTGGGTGATTACCTCTGGCTCCATCTCTTCATTGGTTGTGAGGGTCCAGCCTCCTCTTCATCACTCACTGTGTGAACAGACTTGGACTTGGATTTCCTCTTCTGAGCAGGGGCAATTGCTACTGCCTTGTCCTTCTGGTTCAGCTGCTGTTTGATTGACTGTGATGCCAGTTGATTTGTTTTCCTTCCCCTCTCTCTGAAGGTGCTGTCCAGTGACAAACAGTATTCAATAAATCCTAGGCAGGACTCAGCATGTGGCATAAATTTGTGCTTCTCTGGAAATGTCACACTTTCCCTTCACGTATTTTATCATTTTAACAGCATCCTGTAGATGTTATGAGGTGAACTCCCAAACGATTGGAGGAGAGAAGTCCTCCAGTACTAATCCATTTCCTCCCCCATTCCGTGCCAGTCAGGATTACTCACCCCTGGGGCAGGCCTCAAGGAGCTGCCCTTGAAATCTTTGTCTTATCTCTGAACACAAATATGGTGTAGATCATGCAAACTTGTACAGAGGAAACAGCAAAACTAGCAACAAGATTACGCTATCCCTAGCATCCTGTGGGGAATACAACATTCTCAAAACCTGTTGTAACAGACCTGTAGGAGGAGAAGGAGGTGAAAGGCTACGAAAAATCATCCTGTCCTGTTCCCTCCACAGGCTGAGTGTGATTATTAAGGAACTCCCATAGGTAGCAGCCAAGGCCAGAACAAATACCACCAAAGACACATTTCAAATGAACATTTCCCCTGATGTTATCATGCCATAAACTGATTATCACACAGTATATTAAAAAGAGCAATCTTGATTCCTCTCCCTGGTTTGAGAAGGAGCACTGTGATGGGCAAATGCTTCCACACATACAGACACAAATATAGGGTTAGGTACCACACCCACATGAACAGACCGAGCAACACGGCAACCAGGGAGTTCTGTACTCTATACACTTTAACACAAATTGTGACTTTAACTTCTGTCTTGTGCCCTTCATTGGGTGCCAAAGTTGTCCTGGGTTTAAAAACTCAGTGGGGAAATTAAAGCCACTCAAGCCATCCCTTTTTCTACTGGAGAAATAAATACTAAGGGAGACTGAAGTTGAGTCACAATTTACTAAAGAGGCTCACAAGAAACACAGCAACAGTAATAAATTATTGTACAAAAAGAAAATGGTTTAACCAACAAAGGCAAGATATCGCCTGCTTCCCCCCAAGGACAAACCCAAATGGGGGCTGTCCCCAGGCTGGCTGCCACGTGGAACCCAGGAGAACAAAGGCAGCACACCAGAGAGGTTCTTGCAGCTCAACCTTCTCCTCCTTCCAGCTTGGCAACAATGAAAAAACAGGGCCGGAACAAAACCTGGGTAGCTTGCTCAGCCCAGAAACTCTTCTGCCAAGCTGCTGTGGTGAGCAGCACCGGGTGCTTCTGTTTCTCTTTCTCTGTCTCTCTCCCTCTCTCTCTCAGCACCAGCACACGGCCGGGCCCCAGCAGGCTTTGGCTGCACACAGCTCAGCTGGGCTGGCATTGTCCTGGTGCTCCATCTCCCGTGGCAACCTCCCACACAGGAGCTGTTTTTTCAAGGCTTGGACTCCATGGGGATGGAAAAATGACAAGCCAGGGACCTGTGGTGACGGCGGTGCCATCCAGGCAGCCCACACCTCTCCCCAGCCTCAGGCCAGGGAAGAATGGCCACCCTTCCCTTCCCCCTGCTGCTTTAAAAGGACAGTCCTCTAAAAATGACATAGAGGACTGTAGAATACACAGTTCTGGTCTCCCTCACATAGTGCTAGGCTCTGCCTCCTATCCCTGTAATTAGGACAACCTGTATGTACTACACGTTGATCATCAGATGGGAAGTGTTCTACTTTGTTTCTCAGCAATACTTTGTACTCAGTTTTTATTGTCTGTGATAAAAGCTCAACCTCATTATTATCCCGGGATTTGGGTGACAGTAGAGAATGCATCACAGCAAAGCTAAAGCCTAGCTGAGTGCAATTTTACTATTAGAGGCACAATTACTGTCCATTACAAATTCCAGGAATGAGCACAAACATAACTTTAATAGGTGACTATGTTGCAGCAGCATGCGGAGAAAAATGGCATCCCTCCCTCAGCACAGAAGAACAAAGAAATAAATAAAAGACTTTTGGTTGCATGCTCTGTATTGAACTCAGGCAGTCCTGAAGGCATTTGGCTCTTCAGTGAAAAGCAGCCAGGCTCCTCTCCCCGTTGCTGTTTCACTTGATTCAGTAGATTATTTCAGGCTCCTGTCCTGCCTAGTTAGGCACCTGTAGAGAATGCAGTTAGCTCCAGTCAGTCTGCCTGGGATCTCTGGTTCCTGTTCTCCACAGGAGTGCTGGGGTACCAGGGTGGTGTCTGACTCGTTGCATCCACTCTTCTTTTCCCAGAGAAAGGATGGGTGCTTGTGTGAACACTTGGACACTCCTAGGCCCAGAGTATAACTGGAGCTGAAAGGATTTTTTTTTCTGTTTAAATAGGAGCAACTGAAGCTTAACTGAAGTTGTTTGCATTTACTTTCTTTTCACAGTTCAATTATTACTGCTTTAAAGAAAGTGATTTTTTTTCAGTAGAAATGAAACTTGGACCAAGGGGCCATTTCAGGAAAGCACTTCCTTATCCCAATAGCTCTAAAGTAAATTCCTGGTTTTAAACAACTGCCCAAATGCCATTGACTCTCCATCTCCTAAGAGTTGTTTAGACAAGTGAATGAAGCAGGTCAGAAACAAATATGAAGCTGGAAAAAAAAATCAATCAATTTACATTGCCTATAACCAGAGAACAGCACAAAATCTGAAGAAGAGTTAAGTGCTGAAACTCAAACTGATCTTTTTTTTGTTTTTTTTTTCCCTCAACAAAACTATTTAATTTAAAGAATCTCAAAGTTAATTTTTGGATAAAAATTACACACACAATACTGTTCCTGTTCTTTTATGAATATGTCTTTATATCACACTCGTGTGCATGAAAAGTACTAAAAGGAAGGCTCTTGAAGAGTGGAGACTTCAGTGAAGGCTCTTGAAGTCTCTAATACCTAACTTGGAAAGGGTTCTCATTTTCTTGCAACTTCAGTAATTCATCCAGCTATTGCAAGAAAGGGGAAGCTGTGTGTACAGGTTCTAGACAATGTAATTTCCATGCCCACATTTTGTAACTTTTAAATTAATTTCTGTTCTTGAAGTAACAATATTAATGTAATTTGTTGCAGAGATTTAATCATATATGACACTTTAGCTACCCAGCCATACGTATTAGAATAACTGTATAAGGTTACTCATTAGAGCAGGGTCTCCAAATATGACTGACTGGTTTTCTTCCCCAGATGTCTGTCCTCCTGTCCTTGAGTTGCCTTTAGTTTGGCAGTGTGTTGAATTTATAGCATTATGACCATGTGAAATACAAAAGTTTTTCTGAAGGAATAATGGAGAAATTGTCTTCTGTGCCTTCTTTTCCAACAAAGGATCAGCAGCTCCAATAATTTTGCATTCAGGCATTGTGGCTGTGAGTGACGCTGGGCAGGGGTTGAGTGGAGGAGCTCAGAGGAGTGATGTGCTGGGGCATGGCACGGGCACGAGTGCTTTGTGCTTCACACAGTTATGCCCCATCCAGGTGTTACCACAGACCTCTGGCTTTAGAAGTCAAGTCTGTGGCCACTAAATATAATTCAGGAGCAGAACAAGAGCAGGGAGTTGATGGTTTAAACTCCTTATGACTGCCACTGACTTGAGCATGGTTCTGGCAAATTACCTGTTATTCCACTTGTAAAAAAGGAGTAACTACATCTCAACATGTTACAGTGAGCTCATCTGAACTATGGTGATGTGCTAACGTTAAAGAACACAGTCCATAATGCAGTGAAGAAAACAGTGCGAGTGCCTGAGGCCATTGTGATAGACTTTCTCTGGGTAAATGACATAAAGACATAGGTGGTGAGGTTTGATTTGTTTTTAATTTAAAGCGCACCTATTCAATGAATTTTGTATGCATGCATTGCAGGCATTCTGCCTGTTGTCAGCATTTACATCTGTAAATGTGAGTGCCCAAGGCATAGTTCAGTGGTGTTAGTTCTTACTTTACTTCATGGGAAAAAGAAACAGAACAAGGAGTTAAGTGCCTTTTTTTTTTTTTTTTAATTCTGTGTCAATAATCCAACTAGCTTAAATGTATATTTATTCTATGTTGAAAATGCAAACTATTCAGAATGCTATGAGAGCTATGAAAAACACAGGGCTTGGAAAACTGGCAGTTTTTGTGGTTTTGGGGTTTTGAGTAAAGTTTCACAACCAATCAGCCCAGAATAATGTCCGGTAAAGGCATTTCTGCTTGTTAGTCTATTTATTTATTTACTTTGGCATTGCGAGGCAAGGCAAGACACATTTGGAGGAAGGTCAGTGAAAATACTCCAGCCCCTCAAGGGGCTGCTGCTGGAAAGTGCCGAGGTCCTGCTGCAGTTGAGGTGCTCAGCACCCCTCCGAATCCACGGTCAGTCAGGAGCGGGCTGGAACACAACCTGCCTGCTCGGGCACTCTGGGCACTCACAGCCCTCCCAAGGAATTTGTACAGAAAGCCAAATCAATGTTAGGTCCATTTGACTTTGGTTTGGTGGCCACTGGATTCTGTGTGTCTCCTTCTCTGCTGGTGGCCTGATCTCATCCGCATCACTGGAGACCTGCCCTTTGCTTGATGCTGTGTGCTTTCCAGCAGCCTTCCCATCGGGGCACCCCGCCTGCCCCCGTGGCCCAGCATGAACCCTTGAACTGGGCGCTGTCAGAGGCTTTGAAGACAGTGGATGCAGTCTGTGGTTGCTGTCCCCACTCCCCACAATGGCACAACATGCCATACAGTATTTTGCTCGTGGGTTTATATCCTTGGGGTGTTAGGATGACTCGAGTTCAGGAGAGGAGACCTCCCAGGGGCCGTGTGTTTGCTCAAAGGTTTGTTCAGCTCATTCTGGGGATTTCCCGTGGGAAAGGCTCCCCCTGCCCAGCTGTCACTGCGTACTGCCCGAGGGGGGATGGAGGATGGCTCCAAAAGCACTCGGGTGTTTGCTAGGGAGCACAGGCAGCCCCGGGGCTCACAGTTAGTTGTCCCACTCGTTGTCACCCCGTCTCGCTCACAGTGGTGCCCAGCCCCAGGGGCACAGGGAGCCGAGCTGTCCTGCCGGCAGAGCCCCCGTCAGCCCCGTGTGGGGCTGTGCTCGGCACTGGGGCCGGCCGCTCTCCGTGCAAGGTCCAGATCGGGGCTGCTTCCCTCGGCAGCTTCTGTTCGTGTCCTTGAGTGTGACAGATGGGGCAAATACTCACCACCAGGAGACCTCTGGAGAGGAACAAACAGTTCAGAGAAGCAAGGGCTGCTTCCTCATCCTGCAGCAGTCCCCCAGCCCCACGGGCAGGGTCTCCACAGGCCCCCCTGCAGCCACAGACCCAGAGATCATCACACGCCAAGGAGGATTTGGCATTTTGTTGTGACCCCAGCAGCCTTGCCAGCAGGCCTTGTGGCACACCAGGGGACACAGGGTCGGAGGTGCCCAGCACCGGCAGCAGCCCGGCTCTGGAAGATCCCGGAGGAGAATCCGCGGCGGTTTCCTGAGAGCACTGCCACCTTGTGTCTGTCTGTCCTTCCTGTGCTGCGGCAGTGTCACCTCCCGGCACACACCGGCACAGGCGCTACCTGTGAGCAATCAAGAGAGCATGGCCTGCCAGCTGTGGGAGCCTGCTGCCTGTGCCCTCCCCTGGCATCTCTCTGCTGACAGCTGCCTGTGGGTGCAGAACTGTCCCCAGCACTCCCTCACGTGGGACAAGGTGACAGGGCATGGCACAGGCTGCACGGCCAGACGGCACAAGGAGCCTGGAATACCGTCAGCAGCCCTGTCCTGTAGCTCTGTGCAGGCTCTGTGCAGCCTGGGAAGAGAGGCTAGGCTGTTTGCTTTTCTTCTCTAACCTGAAAGGCCAATTCTAGCTCTCCCCATCCTTTCCTGGGTGCCCAAACAGATTGTTCAGAGCTGCGTGCTTCCATCAGGCACATTCTGCACTACATTAGTTTAATGGCACTGTCACTAGGAATTGCAAACTTTCTCAGCTCCCCCCTGTGCTGGTGAAACATGGCAGCATAAGGAACATCTGTTCTCTTACCCTTTGCTGGAAATGGGAAACATCATATTGCATTTTTGTTATTAGCCTTATTTGGATGCCAGTGGTTTTGTTTCTAAACACATCAAGGCAGCTGAATAACCTTAATTGAGCACTACAGAAAAAAAAATGGTTTCATGCAAATGTGGCTGCCAGCATAATTATTAGGACAATACTGAACTTCTATTCCTGAGATCGGTTCCAGTTCCTTGGTTTTTATATTGCTCCCTTGCTGCTGAATTTCATTATAAACATCTCCACAAAAACTGATCTATAGTTAGGCAGTAAACAAGTTAAGTCCTTAATTTTTGACATTAAAAGCCAAACAAACCTAATAATTACAAATGTGAATTTGAGCCTTTATTTATACACGAAATAATTACCCAGTTTTCACTGGGAATAACTACCACAGGTAAAACTCTTCCTTATATGACTTAAAACAGGCTCCAAGATTTTTAGTGCAATCTCATTAAAGACAACAGATTTTTGCAGCTCCTATGGAAGATGACAGTATGTATAAATAGAATCAATTTAATAGTTCCCAGATTTAATTATGATGGATTCATTGTTATTGCATGACCAACCACAGCACACAATGGCAATTAAGCATATATACAATTCTCTAGTCCACCCATCATATAGAATCATTTCGTTATTAAGCCTGAGGGCAAGTCAGAGTACAAGACTACAGAAAGAGTATAAAAAGTGACAGAATTTGCTGCAATAACTTTGCTGGTGTCATTCTGTGCTGCAAGGTATACTCACCCTTCATGATATGCACACCTTTGACGGGCCTTCAAAAAAATATTCCACTTTTATCATATCTCTTTTACCAGCTTACTAGAGCATTCCAGGAAACTGCTAGCCAGGTGTGGCATGCTCTGTTTTTGGTAGATTTACCTATGTTTGGAGAGGTCTTTGGTGAAACCTGAACATCAGGCTTCTGGTGTAAATGATGGGGTGGCTTTTTACTGTGATGATTTAATTAGGTTTTATTTTCTTTTAGACCCACAGCAGAATCCAAGGCTGTTTTGGGTCACACATAAAGTATGTTTGGTATAATTCCTAGGAAAGATGTGCTCATTTTCACAGAACAATTGTATCTAGTGTCACACTGGTAACAGTTTCTCTTTAAGAAAGGCAGACTGTAAAACCAGTAATCCTGGCCAGGTCAGGATTGTGTTGTATCAGCAGAACTTTTGTGGGGAAGCTTGCACAGCACGTGCCTGCCCCGTCTGGCTCAGTCCATCGTCTTCCCAACTAATAACATTTACTCCAAATTTAAAGAGGCGCAAAGTTCAGCAAGCCGGATTTAGTCTGGGGGTATCTTTACTGGAGCCAGTGAAGCTTGTAAACTTGGCCTGATACTTGGTGTTGGAGGAGTGAATATAAGAACAATTCTTCAAGCGTTTGTTTTCTTTTTTACAATCACTGAACAAGGCAATTTGCAGCAAAGTGCTGCATGCAACTGCTCTCAAAGCATAAGTCAAAAAGGATGCTGGACTCGGATTTTGGTTTAATTAATACTAGAAGTTTCCACTAGGTTTGTGCTCGTTTCTGTCTCCCCCAATACCCCCTCTCTGAGAAACAGACTCCCTGGATACTCTAATTTGTCTGGTCATTTCAAGTTGGAAATCTGTGCTGGTGGTGCCCCATGACAGTGGGGGTATGTACTTATTTGCTTCATAAAATTTATGTTTCCCTAAAGCTTTATGCACCGGTATTGTTGCACACAGTGCAATAGTGTAGTGTAGTTATCAGCTAGTCAGTTAAATTCATGCCTGGACCCCAATGCAGACTTGCCTATGCTTCTACCAATTAAAAAATGGAAAATCTGCCTGTGAATTTTTGTATGAGTTGATATTAGCCAGTTGCGTATGCTACAGCCAAACGCTGAGAACAAAGAACAGGGGACAACATCCTGAAAAAGGAAGATTGTTGTGGCAGAATTTGTTCAATGCTTTGCTTGGCCTATTTTATTGTATTTTAACAAATCTGCATTAGTAAGTTTACAGTGGTTTGTGGGTTGAGTAGAGTGAGTGCTATGCTATATGTGTGATTTGCTATTAGTAAATAGTTCTGAATGCACTATTTGCAGAACCTAAATAGACGTTCCATGCAGTTCAGCTTGATATGTTTCCCATCATCACCTTTGGAACTCTGCTGCTGAGAACACAGAACCAAGTCCTCTTGGAGCTAGGGTCTGTGGCCACCTGTTTTATTAACCAAAGAGGGAAAAATTTAATGCAAGCAGGACATTGCAGTGTCCTGAGATGCCAGATTGTTGAATAATCCCATTTTTAACACTTTGAAAGGAGATTTTTGTCTTGGGGAATGTATCTGAGACCCTTCCTCTCCTCCGATCAAGCCAGTTCCTCGGAGTTCGCCCGGACTGTGACTTGTTCTTCCTGGCCAGTGTCACCACTTGCTGTATGTATGCTGGGGTGCCCTTGTCTTCCCCAGGCCAAGCAGGGGTGATGGCAGTCTCACAGAGTGTGCTGGTGCCCCTTGCTCTCCTTTCCCTTCCATCCCAGGGCAGGGGTGCCCCTCTGGATGCCCCAGCGAGGGCGGCTGCACTGCCAGCACGAGCTGCTCCATAGCAGAGGAGGGAGAGAACAGGAAACGAGTGGTGACTAACAGTCCACATTCTTTGCTTTTGAGGCAGCAGAGCCACACACAGCCCCTCACTCAGGACGAGCTGCTCAGGCACAGGCTCGTCCTTGGTAAAATTCATTGCATCTGGCACTTCTCATTTCCTTTCAGTTTTTATCTAGTCTTTCTGTGTTTCCTGTCAGCACCTAATGCCATTCGGGACAGCGCAGGGACTGCTGCTCACTGTGTGTTTGCTGTGCAGGGACCAGTAAGAGCCAGTGGACATCCAGCTAGCATGTGTTTTGGTGCTCCTGCCTGTATTTCTCCATGTTCTTGCTCTTGCAGTGGATGAAGTGCAAAGGATGAGGAGCTGGGGCACGACGGGACCTCAGTGAAGTCTGTTAAATGGATCCTATGTATCTGCTGGAAAAGACTAAGGGAAACAAACAGCAAAGACCAGAAAGCTGTGTGTAAAATGTGGATTCTACTTTCTCTTCTCATGCGTCTTCCTCTTTGTCTATCTTTTATTTGTACTGATATAACCACCCACTTGAATATTTCCTGCATTTCTCAGTTCCGTGAACTTCTGTATTTATAGGGTGAGCTTGTTTGCCAGGCAGGTTTTCCTCAAACTCTCCTGGTGCCAGTAATTAAGGGATTACTGTAATTACCTCGCTGATGCAGATATTGAGTATTAGCGCTTAGGCTGAATGTGCCCACTTTGGTTTCTCTACAGTGACGCTAGGCAGCCTGTGCTTGAGCTCTGCTCTAAATGAGCACAGTGTCATTAATGACAGTGCTTTTACAATGGGCACTTTTGTGCTTAAGAAGCTTTTTATACCTTAATCCAACCTGATGCAAGCTGTGGATGCAAATGCATTACAGGTACAATTTACTTCATGGCATTAACAAAACTTAAAACTGAACTGAGCTGCACTGTGGAGAGTTTAACGAGCTGTGTGCCAGTCCTTGGAGCTGCATGAACTCCTCTGGCTGCAAGTCAGTCTCTAATGCTTTCATTTCCCTGTCCCGTGCCTGGCACTAGCCTTAATGCTCTGCTCCTTCCAGGCATGGGGGTTCTTCTCCTTTCCAGTGTTCTTCAGGGATGATAAGGAATTGACAAACATTGTAGACTCTTTGTGGATCCCCTTTCTCCATGTACCTGCAGCAGGGATGGTGTGGCATGCTGCTGGCAGCCACTGTGCCGTGGTCCCGGTGCAAGGGAAGCCACTGCCAAGGCACACACACCTGCCGCCCCAGGTGGGCACAGCACAGCACAGCAGCAAATGTGCTCCTGCCAGTCCTGAGCAGAGGCCTCACCTTGGGCACAACAGCTCTGCTGGAGCTTCTGCTCTTGTGGTTCAGCACATGCCTGCCCTTCCAGGCTTGCTCTCAGTGGCTGCTGTCCTTACCACATCTGGCTCTTTCATGTTTGGCCTGAAATGGCCTTTCCCCTAATGACAACGTTTCCATTGCACACAGGCTCCTAAGCTGACGATAACATTATGTTTCCCTGTAAGCTGTGCATGTTAAGCTGTGTCTTGTTTCTTGTCTCATTTCATCTGCAACTAAACTGGTGATGAAACTGTTCAGAAATCATCCTGAATACCCTTGCACTGTGGTCAATACAAAGTTCTAACACTCATGAGAATGAAGTCTGATCCTCAAGTTCCCTTGCAGATCATTATTTTTTATTCTGTGCTTTGCCCTGCTCCCTTTCTAAAGCAGCTGACAAAGCATTTGTGCTGTAGGACAAGCTGTCCCTCATCTGCACCACGAGAGAGCCCATGCTCTAAGTGCCTGCTCCTCATTCACAAATGTCCAGCCCAAAGCAGTGACAATGCCCATAGAGAAACAATCTCTACCATTTCTACAGCCTTTAATTTTTGTTGGTCCTGCTGCCATAGAGGTTGTACATTATGTATGCCATCCTCGCTTGCTTCCTGTTCCTGGCCAGCTGTGGATTGATGATAGCATCTTCAAGTTGTTGGACTTCCTCTTCTTGTCTTTAATCTTTTGGTTTCAAAATGGCCCCCACATTTACAGTTACCAACCACAGCAGGCAGATAGCAGCAGCTGGTAGCCAACCTGACAACACTGAGCACATTCTAAAAACAAAAAGAGAGCTGTTCTTTAGGTTATGTAAGAGGATCTAGTGCTAAGATTTAGTGAAACAGAGTAGTTTCTGAAATGTTTGGCAGTTAATATATTAAATGTGCTGATTCTTGACATTTTCAAATCCATGTTGGTCCAGTTTGACTCACCTGTACTTGTAGAAACAGTGATAGCCAGTAACACACTTATGCTACATAGTAAATAAATTCAAAATGTAGCAACTGAAAGAGAATCTTATGCTCCATGAACTTGCTTGACTCGCAACAGGCTCCTTCCTATCACTCCCGGCATTCCTCCCGCTGTTACTGAAGGCTGCTGTTCAGGAAAGCAACACATTTTCTGTAGTTAACACCTGTGTTCACAGCCAGGCTAAAGCAAACCTAATGTAACCATCCAGTTCTTCAGAAGCAAAGCCACAGGTTATTTTGCTTCCTCTTCCTTTCCTTCTTCATTAAAATCTAGTTTCACAGGGCACAGAGCCTGACTGAGCTGAAGAGCAGATGTTTTGAAAAAAGTCCTGGCTATAAGCTTCTTTTTGTCTTTTTCTGGTTGGCTTTGTTTAAGCATTGAGAGGGAAATGCACCTGATTGGACATTATTCCAAGATGTATGAAAAGTCAGGAAATGCAGATTTTCTTCAGTCAAATGCTATATTGGCATGCAGCCAATGTACAATTTGCACAACTGAAGCATCCACACATGTCAGGATTAGTAAGATGAGACAAATTCATTAGTTTGCTGCTAGTATGCACTAGTAATTTCTAACTGCTTTTTAAACTTATTTTTATGCTACAATCATGCAATTCTGCTAATGAAGATATAATTCTGATTGTTAGCATCAGAGTCTAAACCTGGCTGGTAGTAGCAAGTCTCGCTTCTGAGGTTTCTTTGACCATGACCTATTGGTGTACCTTCAAGACACTGCAAGTTTTTGCTTCCCTCATTCCAGTCACAATCCCAGATGCTCACATTTCAATACAAAACTTAAGTGGTTTACTGGAAAAGTTTTACCTGAGGCTATTACTATTTACTCAGTGTTTCATTGTGAGGGAAGTTGTATTTATCATTCAAGAATCATGGTCACAACCAGGAGATCTATGTTCAGTTCATGATGTTTTATCTTAGGCCTCAACCCTGCAGTGTTTCAGGTCCTTGGGCTAAAGCCAGTTGGGCATGATCAGTTATCATGGACTGGCAGAGGAAGGTAGAGGGTTTATGTCCTCTAATCTGTTATCTGCTCTTATCTCTTGCTTAATTTATAAAATGGGGACTGTGTCATGGATCTTCCTTTATCAGCTTGTTTTTAGGGTTCTTTGAGAAGCTTTTTTCCCAACCATCTTCTGTTGAAACCCACCTATGTTCTGGTCTTGACCCAGAATCAAGGACATCAGAACAAATCAGCCCAAACTCTCTCAGCTCTGGGGAGAGGCTGGGAAAGGTTGTGCTGTGCAAGTCTGAGGGGCCAAAATACGCTCAGATTGCTTCAGAACTAATTGGCTCTGTAGGTGGACCTCCTGCCCCAGGGTCTTTGCAGCATAGCCAGGATCCCAGGCTGATATGAGATTGATCCTGTCCTCCTCTCATCTCCCTTCTCTTTTTTGACTCCGAGAGCCAGGATGCAGACCTTACACCCTACATCACATTATGTGCCAGTAGGTGCCTCTTGTCTAACGCTGTCTTCTGACAAAAAGGGTCCTGCATCCATTTCAGCTGCTCTTGTAGAGCAGCCCACCCAGCAGGGAAGGCTCTCAGCAAGGCCAGTGTGTGTGGTGAGCCCACACCACTCACCTGGAGTGAGGCTGACCACTCCAGTGGGACGGCACCCCTCTCCCCATCAGGCTGCTCAGTGGCCTTTGCCACTGTGCCATCTGTGCTCAGGCCTCTTGTAGAGCCTGACATGCAGACCTGGAGAATTCTGTGCATGAGGACAATAACTCAGGAGGCAAGAGGGCAGTGCCCGAGCTGCTGGCCCTGCAGTGGCTGTGAGGAAATCAGTGTGGTATTGTTAGCACAGATATCACAACCGCTGTCTCACCTGTCCAGCCTTTAGTAGTAAACACCATGCACGTTACACAGTCATTTATCTCCTGTCTTTACAGCATCCCCTGATTGTCCAGGGAGCACCTCAGCTGCCTGCCAGGGGTGGCCAGCAGCTGCCTTTGAGTACAGCTGGGTTATGTTTCTCCAAGGGTTACCTCCACCCCACATCCCCAGGCTCAGGATGGGGGGATGCCAACCACAGGAGAAGGAGGCAGTGGATAAAGAGCTTGGCCTTGTCTCATTGGGCTGATAAATGCACTCCCTCTGCCCCCACCTGATCTCTGTGACCTGCTGATGCAGAAATCAAATAGTCATTGGCAACAACCAGTGTTGGCCTGAAAGCCACAGATTAGCTTCTGAGAAAACCTGATGTAACTTTTCATTCTCATTCCCAAGTCTAGAGGGAAGACACCCCCTCACACGCCTCCTCCCTCCCCTTAATCCTTGGTTAAAGGATTTCAATTTCCACTTGGTAGGTGATGGTGGTGGTGGATGTGATACACGTGCTTGAATGGATGTTTAATGTCAGCCAGGGAAGAGCTGTTCTCCTCTCCAGGACTCTTCATCCTGATTTTCCCACTGAGACTGTGCATATGCACAGCACTGACTTTTCAGAGAAGCTGAACCAATGGGAGCTGTAAAACTTCAGCTTGTGTTTCAGCCCATATGTACTTTGATTTCGTGGTAGAGAAAGAAAGACTATCCCTTCTATGATGTAAGAAATATATTCTCAAGTGCTGGTTATGCTATGTTATGTTATATGTTCTCAAATCTGAATACTGATTTTTGCCAAACTGGTTTAAGTCCAGCCTTTCTCTACTAACTTTGGAGAAGGCAGTCTGGATTTGTCCCATTGATTTAGTTTCAAAGCAGTCATGTCTCCACACTTCCAAAGCAATTACATTTAATGCCATCAGTATGAACAAAGTATGCAAGCAATGTAGAAACACTAAGAAATGGGGGAAGTCTACCTTGAAAATTCAGCAAGACCTGCCCTTATCAGCCCAGGACATATAAATTAGTTTCTTTTCCAGCTCATTTAACCTTGGCCAGTGACTTTTTTGCCTCAGTTTGCTTCAGTTCCAAAAATGTATCCAGTTCCTCTCTTGATGTATGACTAAGCTCTTCTATTGCTGACTCTGTCAACTGAGCACTATCCCAGCCTCTTCTCGTTGTGTAATTCTGCCTCAGTTTAAATATATTATTCCCCTTTTGCTTTCAAATGAGTTATCTCGGGAACAGCACTGGAACCATGATGTCCCTTTAGCTTTCTGCTTTCTGTGTGCCTTTCCTAGCCAAGTTCTCACTGCTAATTTAAATCTCCCTTCCACTCCCCACTGTCCCATGTACAACTGCTGCTAGGGTCCATGAGACACACAGGCAAGAGGGAAGGAGAGACCCAGCTGCTCTCTGACATGATGAGCTCAGAGCTCAGTTTAGTGCCAAACATGAGAGAAGCTGCAGAGATGCCCACAGCTCAGCCTCAGGGGCGATTCTTGCTGTGGATATGAAGCACCCACGAGCTCCTGCAGCTGATGACACCTGCTGTGCTTGACATTTGGAGCCAAAATGTGCCACTGCTGTTATGTTTGTCCTTTGGTGGCAGCTGGAACTCAGAAGTGTCCAAAGTACAGTTGATGGAACAGCAGGAGGATGAGCAAAAGTGTCTGTGACCAAAGGGGCTTCTGGGACAGGCTGCTGGCATTGGCCAGGTAGTGACAGCCAGTCTGGTCTAGGGCTGTGCATGTTTCAGTATAAAGCTCTTAAAAGGGCTGCTTCCAATTAAACCAGACAGATTGTTGAAAATTAAACCCATGGGCTGTGTATAGTGATGTTACCTCCATAAGGAGATTATCTATATGGTGCTGAGTCTCAGGTGTGCTGTAAGCAGGACACAACGAGCTGTATAACCTCTGCATGTGCACGAGGGGCACAGCAATTCTCTTCTGCTGCTTATTCTTGCATAGGAAGTGTGAGAAGACACTGTGATTAGTGCTAATCTGTTTTAAATGGAGCCCAGTGGACCTTAGGGGAGCAGTGCACATATTCCAGCACAGTGGGCTGTATGAATTAGACAGCAATATGTAGTGTGCAATTATGCAGATGTGGAGTGTTTCCATAATGTATTTCTGGTTCAGAACAATTTGTATAAATCTCTGGGTTTCCTGCAAAAATGTCCATATTTGCTATCACTGCCAGTTTACCAGGCTGTTTTGTCATCTGCTCAAAGCTTGTTAGGGCTTTGGAGTGCTGTGCAGAAAAAATCTTGGTGAGATGTGTGTTGTGAATTACAGTCCTGACAGCTACCAGAGGGTGCATGCTGAGGTGTAGCATTAATATTTATTTGGGAACAGATGTCCTGGCTATTAGCCAGGTCACAACCTTGTTGTGTTAGATGTTGGGGAAAAAAAGTCCTGCCCCTGAGAACTCAGTCCCTATATAGCAATTATTAAAAATATTTAATATTTTAAATACAGTTAAAAGAATAGGAAGAATAAAAGTGTGGGTGGAGGTAATGCTGTAATAACTTCTTTTTCCCTGAACTGAAGAACACATTTCCAAAAAAGGCTAATTTATATATTTACTTTAAATGGGGTTTAAGTATCCTTTTCTATCCCAGCATTTTTACACTGAAAACCTTAGTTATAAAAGAATTTTATTTTGCTTATACACTGATAAAGATGTAAAGTAAGAATTATTAAACCATTTTGCTGCTCTGTAGAGTCATGGGAATATAGAACACCATATTTAAAAATCTTCTTTCCTCTTCCTGGTAAGATTTTTAATTCCAGTGGAGAATGACACCATCTCCTTCTGCTTTGTTAGTGTCATGCATGCATGTACCTGCTGTTAGTTGCAGGACGACTTCACATCAGACCCAAATGGGCAACAAAAGGCAAAGCCAAAATTAGACTCTGTTTATGTTGATAATAGCTTTCCTCTGTGTTCTGTGTGCTCCTTCAAGGGCAGAAGCTAATTCCAGTTTTGGACCAGCTTTCATCTGGTCATCTGCTGGGATGGCTTGAGCTGTCATGGTGTGCTGCAGGGTTAAAATATGTGCAGATTCCCCCAGTGCCCTTTGCAGAGGGGAACAGCAGCTGGCTGGGCAGAGGTTTGACCCTCCAGAAGCCCTGCAGTGGCTCCTGTGCCATGGCTTGGCAGTGAGCATCCAAGAGTTAAGCTACACATTTCTGTACATCCTCTCTGCTCTTTGTGTGTGCAGCAAGATGAAGCTTGCCCTGACTATTTGCTTTTCTAAATGGAGATATCTCCTGGCAGGGCAGCACTGGGCAGCTCCCAAGAACAGTGCCTGGAATGATGCACACTCACTGGCTGGGAGGAGCCCGAGGCTGTCGGGCATTCACTCTCCCTGCAGATTTGCACACACGGTCTCTGCACCTCGTTGTCAGCACAGGGAAATGTGGAGAACTCTGCCCAAAGTGTGCCATTTCTACAAGCAATGGAATTCAACCTTCAAAATTAGAGTCCAGGCAAGAAATTAACTCTATATAATGAATATCTGTGAAACACATGGATGGGGAAAAAAATGCCCAGGGTCCATGAGCCTCAATCCTTCACTCTGGTTACTGGTGAGGAAAGAGTAAGAAAAACCATATGACCTCCTGTGACCTACTTCCCTTCCACAAGAAAGGAGTGGTGAGTGGAAAAAAAGCCTTTCTTTGATTCACCAGATTAGTTCATCAAGAAAGAAAGGAAGAAAGAAAAAGAGGAAGAAAGAGAGAGAAAGAGAGGAAGAGAGAGAGGAAGAGAGGAAGAGAAAGAGAGGAAGAGAGGAAGAGAGAGAGAGAGAGAGAGAAAGAAAGAAAGAAAGAAAGAGAGAGAGAGAAAGAAAGAAAGAGAGAGAGAGAAAGAAAGAAAGAAAGAAAGAAAGAAAGAAAGAAAGAAAGAAAGAAAGAAAGAAAGAAAGAAAGAAAGAAAGAAAGAAAGAAAGAAAGAAAGAAAGAAAGAAAGAAAGAAAGAAAGAAAGAAAGAAAGAAAGAAAGAAAGAAAAAGCAAGCAAAGCAAAGCTTGTAGCCCTACTGAGGAAGCCGCTGGCGTTTTTTACCCCACACAGAGGAACTGTGGGCTCTGTATGTCAACACTGATGACAATCGATCAGGAAGCGTAGACAGCAGAGGCTTGACTCATCACCAGGGGTGCAAGAGCAGTTCTTTGAACCCACTGCACCCATGGGAGCATCTTTCTTGGAAAGGTGATTGATCACTGAGGTAGTCCAGGATGAAGTATGGACACCACCTTCCCAAAAGGGACAGCTGTGACCTCTTACATGAACTCCTGCCCTGACTGTAGTAGCACTGAAAATTACTTGGTGGTTCTGGGAACGAGCCTCACGGTGCAGATCTCAGGGACTTGTGTCCTCACTGTCACTTCTGAATTACTAAAGCTGAGCCACTACACGTAATGTCCCCCGTAACGGGGTCTTTGTCAAAAAGCGCTTGCAGACAGTTTTATGGGTCTCTCTCAGGAGCCATAAAGATTGCGTGGGGATTTCTGGAAAGACCTACCTACGGCTTTTGTCTTTTTCACACTGCAAAAATCTGATGTATGTTTCATCCACCTAGTCCAGCAATGTCACACACTCTGTGGTCCAACCTTGACTACACAAGGTGACAGCACCAAAAAATTGGTCCACTTCTAATCAACAGTTCTGCTACAAATAAGCCGAACATTGCAGGGGAGATTCTGATAATCCACCAAGATTTGGGGGGCACCACAGGTAAACCCCAAAAAGGGGCACCAGCTCTAGACAAAGAACTGTGAAAGTGAAGGGTCAGAAAGAAACTGTGTGGGTGAGGAAGTACGGGATGATATGTGTACCATGGAACCAAAAGGTTTTGAGGGTTTGTAGCAACTTTCAAGTGATGGACAGCCTCAGTGAGTGACTTTGAGCTTTAGGCATCTTCTTCCTGAGTTGTGGTGAAGTTTGAAGGATGGAGAAGAAAGAAGGAACACATATGACAAAAACGCTGTGAAAACACAGATGAATTATACAGAGGGGCATACATTCAGCATGAAGACAATGAAGAGCATCTGAAGGGCAAATAAATAAGAGACCAGAAAGAGTAGGTCTTGAGAAAGCATAAGGATTAGAGAAAGCTCAAGGACTGTTGAAGGATGTGACCCAGGGCTCTAAGTACAACAAAACATCCTTGGTTCCAAAATTTTCTAATCTGGAGATGGTGGCTGGGAGAGCACTCAGGGGAAATATTGTATGTGCTTACCCTGTGTTCATACTTTTCCCCAGGCATTTTGCTTTTGCCCACTGTTGGAGACAGGAGCTGGATGGACCTTTGGCCTGGCCCAGTGTGGCTGCTCTTCTGTTCTTGTGCTCTGATATTGTGAAAGAGTTGGAGCCCTTGTGGTAAGGTCTTGCGTTCTTTAGCACAAGCTGCAGGACAAACCAGGCTTATCATGGTGCCATTGCTGAGTCAGACACAAAGGGATCTTGCTGACATTCAGCATTGCTTTGCACACAACATGATGAACAGATTGGGAAGGAAAGACTCTGTATTTCCCAAAAACAACTGAGCTCTTCACCAAGATGAGTCTTCTGTAGGTACAGCCAATTGCTGTCTCCTGCAGTCAGGCTGCTCCAGCTCCAGGCTCTGGAAGAGTGGCAGAGCAGCTCTCTGTCTAACAGAATGTGTTTTGGTTTAGCATCCAGGGTGTTGTACTGCTGGCTTTACCTGGAGAGGCTCTCTGGGGCATTCCCCTCACCTCCGTCCCAGCCCAGCAGCCTCTCTCTTCAGGCTGTGGGTGCTTGTGAGGCTGCTTGTGTTCTCTGGGGGGACGAAGGTGTTGGCAGTTCTTCCCATTTCTCTCTTTGCTGGCATCTCAGCAGCTGGTGACAGGAGAACTTCCTGAGCCTCTCTACTGGATGTTTTGGCTGCCTTGCTCCTCCTCCACTTCTTTGGCTCAGCAGTCCCAACTCTCTTGTGGCTGTAATTATCTCCATGAGTAATGCTATCCTGTCTTGCCTATCAGGGTTGGCACTACCAGGAGGGGTCTCCATTTTTCCCAGAACACTGTGGCACTTGAAAAAAATAAGTATCTCCCAAGGACATGAGTCTCCTGAGAGCTGCACTCACCTTTTTCCTTTTTCCTTTTTCCTCTTCCCTTTTTTTTCCTCATCTATTCATTCCCATGGTGAGAATGACAATATATATTTTTTTTTTCACAGTGGGCTTTTCCCCACAATATTTTATAATTTATCATGTTTATCAGGTAGGAAGAGGGGAGGAATTTGTAGGTAGCGAGAAGGGGAATTTGCTTCCAGAGTGAGTGAGAGGAGGATCAGAGTTCCAGAGCAATGTTTATGCACACATACAGTAATTTCTTGCTTAGTGTATGCATATGTATGCACGTGAACTACGTATGTAACAATACTTGTTTTTTCTAAGGTCAGTGTTGTTCTCTGCAAACCCCAGACCCCTCTTAGGGAAGAAACAAGCCTTGCCAATAGATGGATCCAATTTAAAAGAAACTAGGTGGAAATAATGATGAGGAAATGAGAAAAATAAGCTTTTGATGAAATAATTAATGACTAGTTGTGACACAATCTCACAGCAGTAATCCAAGGCTCAGGGAGATCAGAGGAGACAATTTACTGCCAGACAATGCTTACTATGCAAAGCCAAGAGCCTCCTGTTTGCAATTTAAAATCATACCCCTATACATGAACCGCGGTTGTTGGTGGCTTGTTTGTTTTAAACTCTCTCCTAACAAAGTAACAGCACTCCCCTGACGTTGCATCTGAAAGGGGAGCAGAGCAGCGGGTTCTGAGCAGTTGTGTTGCATTTAAGACAGGTCCAGCTCCAAGGCAGCTAAAGCCAGGAAATGAGTGTTTCAACATGTGTGAATTATTTTACTGCCATCAAACAGAACAGAGCTCTGCTGCTCACAGATCTGGTCCAAAACACTGAAACTACTAATTCTTAGCTGGGGGTGTCTGAGCTAGGAAGGTCATCTGAAGGGTCTGCAAAAGGTGCAAGGAAAAGCAAGCCTTTTGTCAGCAGGCTTGCATTTGCTGTCACCAAGTCCTCACCCCCAACAGGGGCGTTGGCAATATTCTTATGAACCCACAATGGACAAAGACGAAAAGCACTTGGCACAAAATGTTTTTTGCAGAAGGCTCAGTTCTGCCCTGAGAGATGATGTTCCTACACCAGCCGTGCTGAGCTGCGGGTGGCAGTGGGCTGCTTCTGCTGAGAAGGAGCTTTTGAAGAAGATCTTGCTGTTGTCCCCACTCACCCAAATCTGCTTCCATGGCAGCATGGTCTTAGCAGTGCAAACTGGATTGCTCTGCCCAAGAGCACTTCAGGAGTGCACCAGATGGGCTGTGACTGCTTGTGGGGTGTTCAGTCTGCACAGCCAAGCCCACCAAAACCACCAAAATCACTGCAAAAGAGACACAAGGATGGCCACACGATGTATTTCACAGCACAATCTGCTTCCTTGCAAGGCATTTCCTGTCATTCCAGGAGACCCACTGCCACCATTCTTCTCTTGGTTCCTGAGACAAAGGTTGGGGATGTGCAGAGCCATCGTCTCCCTGCTCAGCCCGAGGGTTTTCTGCTCTCACTGGGCTGCTCTGCACATCTGCCATCCCCAGCAGATCAGTGGAGGAAGGCATGTCAGGAGACAGTCCACTCCTAATCACTTCCAGAGGTCCTGTTTCCAGCTTGGTCAAAACACTGCTGAGTCATTTTCATGTAGAATGAGTTATGGCTGTGTTTAAAACCTCTTTATTACCCTTCAGTAATCCAGAGCTAAATCTTGAGTTTTTAATGTTGCTCTTCTAAAGGGCAGATTTATATGTAAAACACTTTACACTTTGGTTTCCTCCTAAATAATAACTAATGTTGTTCTTATGAGTGCTTTATGACATTAGCTAACTAGTCCTGACAACACCCTGGTTTTACATATGCACAGCAGAAAATTTGGATGAGCTTCTTAAGTCTGGTGTTTTTAATTCTTGTGATTTTATTGTGAGTCTGGGGTGGGCTTTTTCTCCAAGTCTCAGCTTCTGGAAGCACACAATCACATGACCTTCTTACTTTTCTTCCTTTTTTAACAATAAATTTCTAATTCTTCCAGTTGCAGGGGAAAGCCTGCAGATGTGATCCTAGTGCATTACAAGGCTCAGAAACCAGATGCCAAATGAGAAACCAAAGCGTGTTGCCATTTTTAAATATCCAAAGCTTTAAGGTAGTATGCTCTGAGTGTTTTCTGAGTGTGGAAGGGCTCAGCAGAAAGTGAAGCTTCATATTTCATGAACACAAAGGCAAACAAAGCCTTCAGGGCTGCTGATATTCTCCATCTCCCCTCTCTTGCTTACTTGTTTCTGATTTTCATCCTGCATGTGCTTTGCTTTCCACATTGTGAGTAGTCGCATTCCTCACAGTGGTAAAGAAAAGCACACAAATAAATCTTTGCTGGAACAGAGCAGATTTTAAATCAAAATTTTACATACAAGTGATGTCAAGGTTTTAAACTGTTCCATCTGTTATTATATGCTTGTAAAGTGCACTCTGCATCAGGCTGGGGGATGCAGTTCCTGCCTCTCAAGGCTACTGTAACACAACAACCATTACTGCTACTGATGCTTCTACTACCAATAAAATAGAATTGTGAAGCAGGCTTTGTGATTGTGTTTATCTGCTTAAAAAGTTGCAAGAAAGCTTGCAGTAAGCTTTTCTTGGCACTGCATTTTCTTTTTCTTGTTGTAAAAGGAGCTGGACAACAAAAATAATAGTGACATACTGGTTTTATGTCATAGATTTTGTGTTTCTTTTACTTCATTATTGGTTTTACAGTGAATCATTTGATTTTTCCCATTATTTCCTGCTGACAGAGTTGCAGATTAGAGACTGTAGGTAGCTGAGCTGACCTTGGGGCAGCAATTTAGATTTCTCTCACTGGTTTTCAATCCTGTGTAATGCTTGCTGCTCTGCATGTGAATCTAATGCTATCTTAAGTACTCCACACATGTATTTCTTCTTTAGCTATTAGAAAATCTCTGTTAGACTTGGAGGCCAGAGCTTTCCCAAAGAAAATATTTCCTATCCTGGTAATCTTAATGATACAAGATTGTCTTGATTTTTATTATAAACCATCATTCCTTCATTTTCTCCCAGGGCTTCCACACAAATATTTCTGTGACTCCACGAACAAATTCCTTGTTTCTCCAAGTTGGACAGTTGCCTCCCTCTTATTTCCTCCCTCTTACATTGCTCAGCTGAACAATATTTTTTTCTCCTTTAAGCATTGTAAGCATGCTTGCTGCTTTTTAAACCATTGTCCCTGTTTGCCCAGGCTTACATGCTGAGTAGAAAAAGCATTTTGCAGGCAGAATCAAAAGGAGCCGTGGTTTCCATCCTGTGGTGCCCAGTTAATATCTCAGCACACCTTCACGTGTCAGACTGCCAGCAGAAGCCACAAAGGAGCTCCCTGTGCCAGCCACATGGAGCTCTGCCACCATCACTATTGAAAGAGCTGCTGGCAGAGTCAATTGCCTGCTTCAAATTGACCACAAATTTATTTAGACAGGTTCTGTTTAGGGATCTAAGAATTCCCGTATTGCAATCTTCCTAGGACCAATTCTCCGTCCACTTCCCTTACTTATCTGCATAAGTAAGGCTGCTTTAATTTTGCAAATGTCCTCTATTTTCACTCCAGTTTGGAGTGTTCCAAGCCAGACAACCCTATTTTATGTTCACTCTTGCTAAAGGCAGTCTATTCTACAGGCACAGCAGAACCAAACCAAGATAGAGTGCCATTCACTGAAGAGTTGCACTTGGTGATTTTTGTGGGTCCCTTCCAACTCAGAATATTCTGCACGTTGAAATTTTACACTGAGGAAAGTGCCCAAGACTCCAGTTGATGAATTTGCTGATATCAAACAAGTGAAATACTATCAAGCACGAGACAACCACAAATGTCCTTCCCAGCAAGAAGCTGACCCCCTGCTGGACCTTTCCTCTCACCTCCAGCTGGAACAGCTCCCCTTCCAAAAGGGAAAGAGCTGCTCTTGAGCTGAGCTGCACGTGCTGGGGGTGTGACAAGGTGCCTTGGCCATGCTTTTGCAAAATCAGCATCCAAGTAGGAAGCAGGCTAACATGTTTCTTGGACAACACCAGGCAAGGAGCGAGGGATTTATATGGGGATTGTATAACTGTGCTAAGGGCTGTAAGATGGAAGGGCAATCTGGCAAAGGAGATGGTTTATACATGCAAGGTCAATAGCTAGCTCAGAAGGATTTCCTATGATCATATTTCCTATCTTGCTGAACTGAGGAGAGGAAGAGACACACACAGTTCTGATTCAGCTGCTGTTCTCTCTGTCAGTCCTTGATACATTGACCATGTAGTTTTGGTTTCCCCTTTCCAGTCCTTTCCAGAGTGATTCCTTTCATGATGATTTAAGACACACCTTACAATACAGCAGCTCAAGATAGTGGATTGAAAGATTTGTGTTGCTGATTCTGCAAGTGCCAAATGTGCTCTCAATAACTTCCTGCATCAAGCTGAGTTAGCTGGTCAAAGGCATCTTCAAAAAAAACCCCTCAGTCATACCTGGGGCTGATTTGAGGCACTGTCTTTCATTCCCTGCTATTTCCTGCAGAGGCAGTTCCTTTCCACTCACAGCTTTGCTCCTCTACCAATTACTGAAGCTGCTTCAATAAGCTGCACTCCAGTATTTGGACATTGACCTGTGTTCTCCTTGTTTGTTCAGTGAAACTGCCACATAACTGACCCAGCAGAGTCAGGAGTTACAAACAAACTTTGGCTGCAGAGTGTGTGTTTGGTTCAGCTTTCACCTTGACACAAAGCCTTTGCTTTCTGGAGGAGCATTCCCTCTCTGGAGTGCCTCAGCACGGCGCACACCAACCTCTCTCCAGTAAAGCACAACCAGAAAAAGGCAGCAAAAAGTCCTGTGGTGTGCAAGGGTGGTTTGTTGCTGTTTGCTTTTGCTTTGTTTTTATTTTAAAGCATGCATTATTAACTTACAAGCTGTTTATGTTAATGTGCTTCAGTATTAGGCTGCTTCATACCTGTATGGTGTATAAAGCTGCTGTGACGAGATTGGCCTGTGATCTCATTCGTGTCACCGTAAATCCAAAGTGACTCACTTGAAAACAAAACTTACAGCAAGTCTCCATTAATGTTCCTAATAATTCACGTGTCCTACGGTAAGTTTCTGTTCTTTACACATGAAAATGCAAGTCATTTGGGTTTTTTGAGGCAAAATTATTTCCTAAGGCTGTAAATATTTAAATTAATCTAAACATTGTAGTATATGAATTCTGTTCTATTGAGTATTTTAGTCTGAACAAACAGGACTTACACTGAAAACGCAATATAAAGCTCTTAATCTCTAGTTTAAACTATTAAAAGGAGTCCAACTAAAGCTGACTAAGAAAATAGTTATGGTATCAATTCTGAGGTTTGTTGCAAATAAGTGACAACTGTAACTGCCTGGTTAATATCCATGCCAGGAAAGGACCACCATCAATTTTACAAAGTTAGCAATGCCTTTCAGAAATAAGTCTTTCAGGAACTTGTGGAGGCTTCTTACGACTTGGAAGAGCTTTCAGCGAGGACACATCTTTAAAGCTGTATGTTTGCACCAGTAAATTCAGTCAGAGCCATTTTTCCTAAAGAGCTTCCCTGCAGGGGAGCTATTATACATGCTCTAGCCTGAAACTTGAGCTGGCCAGAGAGTGGAAATTGTGTTTCACAGACAATTTTGAGATTTTGAAATTTGTTTTCATTCCAATTCAAAACAAAACCTCAAAATGTTGAAATTATCCACAAAGGAAAATTCCACAAAAATAAATAGTTTAGGCTTATTTAGATCATTATAACTTTTAAAAATGCATATATTATATAAAATAAAGAACTCTAAATGTTTTATTTTTTAAAATGTTGTTGTTTCCCCCACCCCCCCAGAAAAATAGTTGGTAAAATAATAGTTTCACAAGCGTTTGGATTGTGACAGAATGACATTTTTGGAGGAAAGCTGCTCCATTAAATAATTCTCCATCTGAAGTCCATTAGAGTTCCTATTGCCACATTGTCCAGACTTTTTATTGTAACACAAAAACTCTACAAATAGCCTAGTGCCAGAAGCACGCTGCTGCTTGTGGGCTTCTTGCTGTACATTTGTGCTATGGCAAGACCTAGAAGGTGCACATGGGTGTCTGTCTGTCCTTGGCAAGGTGTGAGCAGGAAGGAACGAGCACAATTTCTGAAAGAGCTCTCAAGGTGTGAGAGAAATAGCTTGCAGTTGCTCTTGCTGCTGTCAGGCCCCCAAACACAAGAAATCCTCTCCCTGGCAGAAGAGCCAGCAAACAAACCAGCACTGGGCATTAGTGCTGGCTCCTTTCACTGAGAGGAAATGACCCAAACAAGGAAATGTGCCCCTTCTCTGTCACTAACAGAGCAAAGTCCAAGTGAACAGACTCTAGAACACTTCAACATATACCACTGTCAACAGCCTGTACCCCACAGGTCAAAAGAGACCGTGGTGACATGCTCTCAATGCCTCTGCTGAATTTTGGAAGACTTGAGCAGCCCCAGGGTTATCCAAGCAGAAGGCAGTCTCATTTTTCATCCACGTAAAACTGTGATCTATTTGACACCAGGAGCAGATGGAGGACGCCTCACAAACTGAAGATTACCCAAAGAGGAGCTTTAGGAAATACCATGAGTGCTGGCCATACTGCCCTGCATCAGTACAGCAGCAGAAGAGAGAGGAGCAGCGAGGGCTGCACTGTATTACAGCAAAGGCAGTAAGAGAAAATGTTCTCTCCTGTGCCAGCTGCCCTTCCACCCCTCCTCAGGGACCTGGGCACAATGGATGAAGCTAAAAGACTTCACATGTGCTGCTGCCTCTTTGCTTCTGATAAGCAAAACATCTGGTGTGGGTTGCACATTAGTAATGACAGTGGCAGGTGAAGAGGTTATTGGATGACAAACCTGTTCACACAGGTCTAGTGAGATTCTTGCCCTGTGTGCTGTGCCCAACAAGAAGGAGCAGGGTTTGAGTCCCCATTGTATGTACACAAAGCCAGCATGTTGTCTGCGAGTGGCACATTCAGCCTTGGAGGGTAATTCTGGAATATATTTTCTTCCTTAGTATATTTCTGAACTGCAGTCACTAGAAAGTGTCATGCAGGAGTCACCCTTACTTGTTGAAAACTTGGTAGAATGTCTGTACAATATTATGGCCGTCAAACTATGTCTGAACCTAATTGGTTGCATGTGGGATTAATTGATTTAATATAGAGAACTGAATGCACTGAAGACCTGCCAGAGGTTGTGGAGAAGGTCAAAGAAGGTCAGATAAAAGGCTGTGTGTAGCTTTAGTAAGAAAACTGTAAATTGCTATTCCTTCAGTGGAAGGGCTCTTGCCAGCTCCAGGCTGGGGCTGTGATCCTTGGGATACAGGCTTAGACAGAGCCTGCCCTTCACAGCCATGTCCATCCTCTCATGGAAGCATTATGGTCCAGGCAGCTGCATGGTTTCATCTTCATCTGGGGCCAATAATTCAGTGTGATGAGCTCAAAATGCTTCAGTCCCCTGGGAAGTAAAAATCTCTCTTGAGAAATTTATAAATTAAGTGTTTTAAACTATTGTCAGAAACTCCATAAAAGCGTCAGGAAAGAGGCACCAACCTTCCTGGTGACCCTGCCACCCTGCCATCTCCCATAACCACTGCAGAGCTGTTACCATCACGTTGTGCCCACACACAAAGGCCAAGAATCCCCTGCATTGTAAGGAGGGAGCATTGCAGTTCAATACCAGGCGTGCAGGGTGCAGAGCCCCCCGTGCCTTGCCCAGGACCTCACCTCTCTTCAGAGCCCACTAGCACAGAGCTGCACAGCTCCACCCTGCTCTTCTGTCAGGTGCAGATCCATTTGGGAACAGGCTCACCAGAGAATTGACAGAATATTTGCACTGAGGTCAGAGAGGTGTCTAGATGAAAAAATGCCATGAACTTATTTTCCCATCAGCTATTTGTGTCAGCTGTTCTTTGTTGGTTTAATGCCATCTCAAAGCATGTAAACAGCCCTGCTTAGTGCTCAGAAGCAGTGAGCAGCACTGAGTCTGGAACAAGGGTGATTTTGGTGTTCCAGTGCAGATTTTCAGCAAACGTTCTGAAGCAGAGCAAAGTCTCAGCCCCTGCTGGGGGCACAACCAGGAGAGGCTGCCCCTTCTGCAGGACTGCACATTACCGGGCCAAGGGCTTATGTAAGATCCAAAAAACTTCTTCAAGGCTCAGCCTGTGTGATGAGGGATGCAAGACAGAGCTTATTGAACAACACGAGATGTTGCCATTAGGTGCACACAAGGAAAAGGATCAAATCCAACACCTGAGCTTCATTTAAATTTTTGCTGCCACAGCTACAGTGGTCAGGAAGAGAAAGTTAATGCACCTCTGAGCAACAGAGCTCTGCTGGCAAGGAGCCTGGTGTGAATGGCCAGGTCTCCTTTGTGTTGTGCAGCCCTCTAGCAGACTGGGCATGGTCACACAGGAGCCCTCTCCAGCACTGGAAAGCATGGAACCTTTTCTTTCCAGATTGGCATCTTCGAGCTGCCAGGGTGTCCTTAACCAAGACAAGGCAAGGAAGACAGCCCACACGAAAACTGGAGTGTGAGAGAATTTGCCTCCATCTCTGCCTCTTGACAGCAGTTCCCATGAGGCTGCAAAGGCACAAGGACAAGATACAAAAGCAGAATCTTGCCAGATGCAAAAGCATACTCTTGCCAGACATCTGGTTTGATCAGGACCAGATTCCCAAATATCTTTGGGGCTCTTCCCTTCTTTACACAGGGCTCTGTGTCTGGCCCTGGAGATTTTAGGGCTGGTCTTCCCTGATGGGATCTGGATGAATTATCCTATTCTGTTACATGTACAAGGAGCTCTGGAGATATGCCTAAACACAATCCCTGTAATTATGGTGTGTGTGTGTGTGTTAGCAAATTAGAGCAAACTGAGTTAAGGTATTAGACGAGGCTGCAATTGCACACTTGCTTTCTGCTGCTGCCTGGTCAGAGAGAGCACTGACACAAAGTGAAAAGCTTGGCAGCATGAGAGAAAAGCAGCTGGCTGGTACAGTGTCTGTGTCCCTACCCAAAGCCCCTCAAGGTTCTGGGAGATAAAGGTTAGATGGACTAGGGTCATTTAAGCACAAGCACACCTGACTGAAATAATGAGCACATTTTAAAGCCTTTTACTTCCTTAAATAACAGTGTGTATTTAGGCATCTCTAAAAGGGCTATGCCTATTTGGCACTCACCAGCCTGCCATGGCTCATTAAGAGCCTGCCTGGACTCATGGCAGAAGCCAGGACTGGCTGAGCACTCCAGAAATTCCTCTCCAACTCCAGTTCTGTTTGTTTTATTATCTTTGCAGAGCAAGTCGTCTAGAAGTCACTTTCTGAAGGGCCTCATACTGAAAAACACCAAACACTCCATAGTGCTAAGTGGTGAGTCAAACTGGTGTTATTTTTCACCAGGATGTTTGGGGAAGCCAAGGCACTGTGACTGGAGTGTCCCTGTGACCTGTGCTTGTGACTTTGAACGGCTTCCAATGGCTTTGACCTTCTCAGCACAGGGCAGAGATGGCAGTGCCTCCAAAGTGCTGAGAGGAAAGTCCATTATGAACAGTATCCATGAGTTTGTCATTCCTTTTTTTAAATTAACATTTCACTAATTAGTCCTAATTTAGCAAATGAATGCCATGATTAGCTTGATTAGGACTAGCATGAAGGGGAAGGGAGATAGTCTGCTCTGGTTTAGGTGAGGAGCTGCTCTCCTGCAGGGATGGGAGGTGCAGCTCAGGGCTGGTGTGGGGCTGCCCAGGATGAGTGGTCAGGCTGCTGCTGTCTGTGCAGACACTGATCAGCCCCCAAAGCAGTGAGGTTCAGGCTGCCAGCCCTTTGCTGCAATCATGATGGATTCACGTTCATGTAGAGCCCATTGAGGCTGGCAGAAATCTACTGGAGAGGAGCACACTGTTGCTCTCTCTGGTGGGAGTAGGGGAGCCTGAGCCATTATTGTGAGGCTTTTGACTGTGGTGTCTCCTTGCAAACGAGCAGTGTGCAAGCTAGAGACTGTCACAGCACCTGCAGAGTGTCCCAGTGACATTCATCCTTCCTTCTTGTACCTGCTGCCATCAAATCCCTGCACCCAGCCTGTGTCCTTGACACAATCACGAGGGTCCTCCCCAACTCCCAGGGGAGAAACATCAGTGCAATAAGCAATTTTGTAATGACCTCTTCCCATTATCCTGCTGCCTGATTAGAAAAGAGGGTAAAATCTCTACACAGGACTTTGGCCAGATGCTGTCCAGAGTATGACCATGGGAACCAGCCCATGTGCTGTGGGCACCAAGCAAAGGAGCTGAGCACTGCTGTGGCACCCTGGCACTGCTGCTCCTGGGGTGCCTCAGGTACAGCTCCTCCAGTGCCACTGAACCAACTCCCACTGAGCAAATTCTACTGCTCTCATCACAAAATATTACTGCAGCTAAGAGCTGGTCAGCTGAGCCTGCACATATCTCATGGACTGCTGCAAAGTCCATTTAAATTAAGAAATTGTGAGCTCAGTAATGGTCTGGAGGAAGCAGCAGTTATGTATCTATTGTCTGATTGCTGCTTTTTCTGCAGCAGGCATGGCTCCTTGACATTAGGCCTATGGAATCTGCCCATTAATAGTAGTTTTAAATGGTCAAGAGGTTACAGCAGCAAGGAATGTTAGCAAAAAATGTCTCTGTGGAGTTTAAACAACCAGTATTTTAGGCAGGGCTTGGTGGGTTACTGTCCCTGCACAAACAACTAGAATGTGAGAGTCTGGGCTGGGAAATACTTAAACTGTTTGGAAAAACTTGTTTTGTGCAGCTTGAGAGTGTCCCTGGAGGCTGTGGCCCGATGCCATGACTCCTGGTAAAGGCTGGGCTGCAGCAACAATGAAGCTTTTATGGGGAAGCTGGAGAACAATCAGAAACTTTTTGGTCCCAAGGGATTATGGGGAGGGGAGTTCCTGGGTTCATGATGTCTGGCACATTATGCACATTTCCACCAGGATTTGGGGGTGTTCTATGGCACGCAAGGTATGCAAATTGCTAAATGTGTTTTCAATTTTGCTGTGTTGTGCTGTCTTCCTTGGGTGATCATTTTCTCTTCAGTGTAGCCAGAAGACAAGATGGGTTTGTGGCACAAGAGGAGAAGGGTATTTGTCCCACAAGCAGTACTGGCCTATGAAGAGCTCATCTCTGATTCTCCAGCGTGCTCCTGTCTGGGTGGCTGAAGGATATTCACTAACGAAACTTTCTCTGGGACAAAGTGTCCTTAACAGAAAGGCATCTCTGATGGACCTCCTCAGCAGAGTGATCAGCAGAGTGTACACAGAAATTCACTCATTACTGCTGTGGTTTATCATTTGCATGCGACAGCAAGACGGCTGCTAAGTCACTGAAGTATCCACTCCATCAGTGTTACAGCAGTAATTCAGATTTTCTTCAAAGACCTCACATTGCTGATAATTAATCTGAGGGCTTTGTGACAGCAGAGAAGACATTTCCATTTAGACACTTTTCATTGCTAATGGTGCTAGCTGCTGGAAACAACAGGGCAGGATGGACCCTAAAGCCAAAGGAGAACTTCAGCCTGAGGGTTGAACTGCCACTCAATGTCCATTCCAGCACCTGCTTGGGAAGCGTTAAAGTGACCCATTGCAATCTGTGAACCGATTCCTGCAGGTTTCAGCAGTGCTGGGCAGGGAGCCGGCAGAGGCTCAAATAACCCAGCCGGCAGGGCAGGCAGCTCCGGGAGCCTGCAGGGAGGGGAAG
>VZSR01001817.1:936831-964642 GCA_013398615.1 Brachypodius melanocephalos | reverse complement strand
CCCTTATCCCCGAATCCCGAGCCCTGCACACACCGCCCAGGATAGCAGAGGGCTGGGCAAAGTCTCGTTTGCCTGGGCAGGGGAAATGAGCCCTGGAGTGAGGAGCTTAGAAGTACATCTCTTCTTTTTGATTACAGAGATGTGGGTACCAAGCTGAGACTGCCCATAGATTGTAGGATTCAATGTGTTTTATTGCTGCTCTCTTTCCTTCCTCTGGACTGTCAAGGAAGTGAACCAGTGTCAAGTGGGCTGGATTGCTGATTGGGTTCCCCTGCCAGGGTCCCCTCATCCCCATTTTGTGCATCTTCATCTTCCCCCATCATCTGCTGAGGTTTAACCTCG
The DNA here is from genome assembly GCA_013398615.1 of Brachypodius melanocephalos. Classification (NCBI taxonomy): domain Eukaryota; kingdom Metazoa; phylum Chordata; class Aves; order Passeriformes; family Pycnonotidae; genus Brachypodius; species Brachypodius melanocephalos. The sequence continues at coordinate 964,300 of VZSR01001817.1, read as the reverse complement.
GGCCTGCTTCCAGTTTAGAAATACTGAATGGCCCTCAATGACAGCAGCACAAGCAAAACCCTATAAAGGCAAGATTTGTTATTTATGTTGGGTTAATTACCACATCAAGCATGTTTATTCACTTCTTTAATAAATTCTTTAGACAGGAACATGAACTAGCTTGACCAGATTCATCTGTGCATATATTTTTCTTGTAGCCATTTTTGCAAATCTCTATGTGAAAGATAGAAAGGGATGCCCATTATTTAGGCAATAACCCGTGAGCTGTGAGCTTTTCTACCTGAAGCGGCATTTACTTCAGATTTGGCACAAAATTGACTTTATCAATACTTTTGTTGCCTTTTTTTAAAAAACTAAATGAGTAGATCATAAATGAGTATGATAACATAAATGTGATCTATTACTCTGGCATCCACTTGCAAGGAGAAATGCAAGGTCTGTGTCTGTTTCTACTAAATTAATAAGACCTGATCATTATATTGATGAGATGAAAAATCTGCAGTGGCAGATGCTGGTGCAAGCCCAGGGTCTGTGATGTGAAGATGTACTTCTGTGAGGGTCCTACAAAGTTCATCATTTACTCACATATTACTGACGATGACAAGTTGAAGATTCACACCATCTATTTGAATTAATATCTTGGTTTCATTAGTCTCATTTTCTGATGTGGAGAGGTGATCAGTGGCCTCTGGTTTTAGGTGATGAATCACTTGAGTAACTCTACGGGGACCAATGTTATTAAACACTGCACCTGATCCAATTGCATTCTGATATATTCAGGTGGCAATTAGGTTTTCCTCAGCTGTTGATTCGAGTGTAGCTTTGGCCACCTTCAAGGTTTTCAGTGGTCACACGTGTGTGAGGTTGACTGCAGTGTCCCTGATGTCCCAATTGCAATGGCTCAGCACTGGATGGGAGCCCTCTGCCATGCCTTAGGAATTTGTGTCAGACAGAACATTTTGTACAATGCAGATTTTGTCACCTTCAGTCAAAGGAAGCTGTTGCTGTTAATGCCTAAAGGTAATGTGAGACAAGGCAAGCTCTTTACTTTAGAACACACATTGTGCCATTGATGTACAGAGTACAGTAAATATAAAAAACAAAGAATCCACTGAGGTATTTACCCTTACTGCAAATGCATTAGCAGAATAGGATTATTTGCAATCAAATAAAATAGTCCTGCTTTTAGGCAGAATTCCTGGGTGTTCAGTGAAGTGTGCTCCTCAGTTTTTTACCATTTATCAACCCCAACACATTCCTCCCCAAATTTTTTGATGCCTTCCATTAATAGTTAAGAAAAACCTAGGGAAAACAAACACTCTATTCCTGATTGTTTATTCACCAGTCTCTTAGGAACCATAATTACGTCTCCCAGGAATTGTGTTTTATCATACTGTATATCTTAAAGAGCCACTTTAGGTAAAATAACAAGGAGTGCCTTATGAAGGAAAATTGGATTAATTTTAAGACTTTTTTAACCCTCTGAAGAATGGCTCTTTGTTTACTTCTTTAGTGCATGTGGCAACTTGCCCAAGTAAATACTACGCTGCATAAATACCAGAGATTGGTATTTATGATATTACATAAACACACTGTGAATAATGAGTCATTGTAACAGTGAAGAAGAACATGAGAAACATACATTGCAGTGGATGCACCATTCCTCACCACGGTATGAAGTGCCACTGGAGCTTTGCAGTACAGGGTGACACTGAGAGTAGAGAGGAAAAATCCTACAGCACTGCTTAGCACATCAGAGTCTACTAAACACAACAGAAAACACCCAAAACAGGAATTTGGTGAAGGCAAGAAGAACAGCACGTGAGTCATCAGTCAGTGGGGTGAGGAATCAGGGGTTAGGTCCGTTTTGGGGTTGGTTGGCACAAGTTCCTTTGTGCTGAAGTGCCTCATGCTGCTGTAACAAGGAGCTGAGCCCTCGGGGTTCATCTCCAGAGCCACAGGGATACAGTTCTGCCTGTGGCAATGGCATGGCAACACCAGTTCTTCACTCACAGAGCCACCCTTCCCATTCCTGGAGTATTTCTCCAGCTATAGTTTTATTAAATATTTACCTGCACGTCAGCAAAATTCTGTGTCTGCAAGGATTTGTGTGAACAGAAGTGTCACCGTGCCACACTTTGCATTACTGCCAAATGCTCTGGCTCCTCTGCTGCATGGGGTTCATACCTGAAAAATCAAAACCCTAAAGGGAAGTTGTGCGTGCCAGACTTTCTCAGGGAATTAACAACTTGATTTTTCAAAATAAATTTTCCATCTTGTAATCTGTCTCATCCAAACAGAAAAAAAACCCCAAACAAAAATGCAAACATTCAAATCCTCAGAGGTCCACTGAACCCTCCCTTTCAAAATGATGATAAAAGTTGCCACCCATAATAAAGCACAAGCCTAAAAGCACGACTAAAAAAAAAAAATTCCTCCTTCCCTGGAGCAGGCACAGCCCTTGAGGAGCAGCAGAGAACTCCCAAAGGCAGAGCATATCCACAAAGAAGGTGGCTGATCCTCCTAAAATCCAGAAGTTTGGAGTGCACTGTGCTGGGTGCACCTCCCTCCCTGAGTGTGAAAGGAGGGGGCTCCCTGTGTTTGCTGTGCTTTGCTGCCAACAATAGGCATTTCCCAGGTGTCAATACAGGGATGAACTGAGGAATAGCCCTGGTCCGCCCTGTTCTTCCAGCTGAGAAGACAGCAGAGGATATCCCCAGTGGCCTGGCAAAGTTCATGGGTTTATGGAAACCTCTGGATTACTACAGGGTTACTAATTGTTTATTGTGGTATTAAACAGGACTCCTTCCCTCTATTTTTTCCCTGATTTTGCTTCTTTAGTCCAACACACTGGGTTCAAATAGAGCTGTGTTCTGATGTTCTGGATGCCACGTGCTATATTATTCCATCTCACACACAAGGCCTTACCAGATGACTGGAGCAGTCATTGACTGTTTTTTCCCCCTTGTGCTTTACAGATTTTGTACAGAATAGGAGGTGACACAGGTGATGGGAGAATAGAAGGCTGCTGGTCTGCAAATGTGTTCTGGGCCAGGACCCAAATGCATGCAAGATTTGACAAGGCATTGCTAGCAAGTCTAGGAATGACTGGGATGCCCTCTGTGCCATTCTGGATGACAGAGGATTTATGCCTGGGCCACTTGCAGACAGCTGCCTGAAGCAGTGCAGGTCCAGGCACAAAGTTACACCTTCAAGGTTTGTCTGCATTTCCTGTTTTCCCAGGAAAACATGAAGCAGTAATGTAGACTGGTGAAGTTGAGAGAACAAGAAATGCAGTCAAATTTCAAATTTGATCACAGTTCCAACCTGTATTTTGGTATTATTAAATCAGCAGCACTGCCCAAAGCCTTCAGTTTCATGGTGTATGATGCTCTTCAAACATATACTGGGATATTGTGCCAAGACATCTCCTCTTTGTTTGGATTTTGAAGCCATGTCTTAACTAGCAGTTCTCTCAAAACACATACTGAGACCTGTCCCAGGCAACTTTAATCTGAATTTTTTCCTCGTGTTGCTTGGGGTCTTCTGTTCTCAGTTCCTGGGAGCCTGGGAGGTGAGATGGCAGACTGAGGTCAGCACCAAATCCTGATAACAAGCAAACCTCATCCAAGCCCCAGAGAAATCAGTGGGAAGGCTTGGGTGGACAAAAGTCATCTTGACTCAGGTCCAGAGATACTAAGAAAATAACAAAGGGGACAGAAAGAAATCGTTTGGTCAGCTTTGGGAGGTTATCCCTCCTGTCTTTTAAAAGGAATAAGTATATGACTTTTGTTACAAATTTATCTGAGAAGTCATTTGTCCCCAGCCAGCTGTCATAGCAATGTGCCTGTGGGATAGAGGCAGAGTTTACAAGTTTAAAATTTCTTTTTCAGTATAGTTCATTACAGGGAACTGTGAGTCACCAGTCTTCTCTCTAACATGCTTGTCTGCTTGGCATAAAAGCATCCATAAACTCAGCATAAGCATGAGGGTCACACTAACAAAGAATGATAGCACTGCTTAAGTCGGTTCTTTATTCATTTAAATGTATGCAGATCTAAAGCAGCTTCCACACCTCTGATTAGTTTGTAATTTTTATTCTGTTCTGTCTTGTTCTTTAGTTGTGCACAAAAGGGTGCAGACACCATTTCACAGACATTTGCTTTGGAAACACAGCCCTCTGTAGCACCTATGGAAGAGGAAAACAGGCAAGAGACTGCTTTCCATTATTTCTGCATGGGTAGAAATAATGTAGTATAAACTACACACCCAGGATCTCAGCACTCGCCTTGCCTGTAGAAATGCACATGAAAAATACTGTTCCAAGCAAATTGTATCTATGTGGGCCTAGTCCGCAGGCAGAACTTACAATTCATTTTAGATTTTAACCTTTTCAGGAGTTCAGCTGCCTAAATGAGGCCATTATGTTCTGGCTCCTTGTCCCAGCTCTTGCTACAGAGGTGAGCATCCCTGTGATTGCAGAATGGAGAGAAGAATGATGCAAACTCAGCATACAGCATTTGCTGGAATGGCTTGGAAGAGGATCCTAGGACTTGAAGATGGAATCATGGCTCCTCAGTGCTCCTGCTTCCTTCTGCCACTCCCCACACACCCAAACAAATTTCCAATTGTCTCCCAATTCCACCTGTTTTCGTTTGTACAACAACTGGCACTTTTCAGACATCTTTCTGTTATTTTTCAAAGACTTTTTCTGATATTTTAGCTTATTTTGAAAGCAAAAAGATAAATAAATCTGCAACCCAGACATGGTCAAGTGTTAATTGGAGTTGTCTGACAGGTGGGAAGTTGGCATCCAGTTACCAAAGCAAGAGACTTGTCTCTTTTCTTGGCCAGTTCAGTACCAGATTTTGGGGATCCTGAAAAATATAACTGCTGTACAGGAAAAAATATTTCTCTCCTGTATCTCAGCTATGCTGAGGGGTAAGAATGGTTCATATTAAGGATTTTCTACTCCCTAGATAATGTTTGTTCAAAAATATTTAAAGATTCTCACATCAAAATTATGCATGGACCACACCCACAGATATATTACATTAAAAAAAGATGTATAGCTATGGATGTATTTAGATATGGAACAATGCAAAATTATTTAATTGAATTTTGTACAGAGTGAAAAATCATTAAAATGAAAAATTGCATTTTAATTCTACAGTTCAATAAATCACCAGCGAGGCACACACTGCCAGCACCTGAGGAGCTGAGAACCACCCCAGACAGAAAGTGGTGGCTGCAGAGGAAGTCAGAGGGCTCTGAGGCTGGAAAGTGTTCCTGTGTGGCCAGGGGCCCACATCAGACCTTTCCCAAGGTATGGAAACTCCATCCTTGCCTGCAGTCACAGGGCAGGAGTGTCACCATTCCTGCCACCCACTGCCTGGCAGCAAGGAGGGGCAGGGATGGGCCAACATTCAGGTTTTGTAGTGGCATCATCCACTTGTCACCTGCCCTGTTCATGTGGGACAGGAGCCACTGATCCACGAGCACTTCCCTGCTCTGCCTGCCCCTGCCCTTGCTGCTCTGGTGCCTCCAGAGTCCAGGGCACCTCCTCCATCCTCATCCCCCACAGCTCACAGAGAACATCTGGCCTTTGCACTCTGTGGGCTCCTGGCTCCTTTTCTCCCAGCCAGATTTCTGCTTGGACATAGGGATCAAAGTGCCCCAGACTGCCTGCAGGTGAAAGAAAAATGCACATGAGAATCTCTCTGAGAATAGACAGACTGATGGTCATGTTGTCTGGTGTATTTATATATTTCGCTTTTCCTTGTTTTCCTCCTAATTGATGGGCTGTTGTAGGATTGTGTTCTCGAATTTCTAAATTATAATGTGCTGAAAAAAAAGACTATTTCACCCAACGCTGTGCAGTCTATCCTTTCTTATGCAGATGTGTGTGAAATTAAGCACATTTTAGCATAAGACCTTTAGACTAAGCACATATGCATGTTTATTTTCCCACTTCACAGAAGCTACTCTGTGGCTTGGTTTCTCTGCACCATTAAGGATTTTCCCTATCTCTGATATACAGCTCACCTGTTCAACTTCAATTCATGATAAAAATTTCACTGCAGAGTGTCTGAAGAAAAGCTTGGTACCAAAAGGTTCTATGTAAAAAAGGTACTCAGCCAACTGGATATCTGTACAAGAGATGTGGTGTCAGAGATGTGTAAGAGCAGCCACAGATAATAAAGTGCATAATAAGCTGGATAATAAACTACAGCAATGTCCTGGATAGTTGATACAGTTGATGTTGCTGAAAATACCAGAACCTCCAGCCTTTGGACAGTAGCTAGATGCTTCATCATGCAACGCCACAAGTATCAGTGCATTTAAGGATAACTTCCTTAGTGTACTCAGGTGTATTATTCACAGAATATTTTCTATAAAATCAGTAGTTTATGTTGAGAAAAAAGACTTCAGTGTTCTTGTCAGATACTTCCAAGTGATTCACTAGTCATTCTTGCTCACTGACGAGGTCAACTGATTTTTTCCTATCACCGTATGCTTTAAATTGAACCTGTGGTCTGAACAAAACAGGCAGTGCATGCTCTTTCATTTTCATCAGTGTGCTAATAAGGATGCTGCAATTGGATCTTATCTGACAAGATGATTAATTGCATTGTTGCACGAGTGTAAATAGAATTCAGGTCCATCTTCCATCCCTGCATTGGGCTCCCCATACAGTGAAGGTGTCTTGGTTTGTTTGTAAAAAGTGTGCATCCTGAGACTGGATCTGCTGATCAAATTCCATTTTTTACTACTTCTAGAACCTTAACTACTTTTTTTAAAGGAAACTGAGATCAGCCTCATTGATGATATTACGTGAGTCAGAGACATGTCAGAGACAAGCAGGATGATAGCTGTTCTCCTGCAACCACAGGCACTCAACAAGGATTATTTATGTGCCATCATTAATGGAACATGCTCAGACTTGAAGGACCAGTGCTGACCTTCCCTTGCCAGCTAATCATTTATACACTCCTTGTTTTGAGTGCTCCACCTTAAGGTTTCTCATGACTCACTTTCTCTCTGCAGTGAACAAAAAGTGCTGAGGGACACTTCCAAGTGTGTAACCTGCCCCTTCACACTCAGCAGCAGAAGCTCTCCAGGCAGCAGAGCTATTTATTGTGCTGTGAGCTCACAAACAGAGAGCTGAGAGGATGGTGGTGTTCTGCTTCAGGCTTCTCTTGATGAATGTCAACCCAACACTCTCACAGGTGCTCAGAGGAAGGGATAAAGTCCCTCTGCCTTTTGGAGACAGGGAAGTTGCACGTTTATAGTTCATCCTCCAAACAGGGAACCCCAAACATTCTGGTGGATTACCTTGATCACAGCCCAAGGCTTATTGAAGCAAAGTGAAACCTGATTATATCTCATAGGGATGTGTATATATAATATAAACCATATATGCAACATATATAATATTTACAACATAACATACATTTTGTTATGGTATATTTGCAGTTCTACCTTAGCTATGCATGATACTTTAGGTGAATGTATGTGCCTGTATACCCACCTATCCATATATACATGCACACACATATGTGTGCTTATAAACACGCCTCTTTAAAGCCATTTTTGTTCATTGTATATGGCTGAGAGTTCTTAAAGTGACCCAGGGAATGGGCACTGGCAGTTTTGTGTCTGAAGAGAACTGTAAATTGAGGAAAGATATTCCTGGGTTGTTCAGACCAAAAGACACTCAGCTGCCAGGGATGCTGCTGGTAACCCTTATCCTCTCTGCAGTGACTGGTGCATTTGCTGAGTGGGGGTTCTCATGCTGACATCCCCATTTCTCTCACACTTTTAGAACAAATAAACAGTAAGTAGTTGCTTTGAACATATAGAGAGTGTACAAGGGAGAATATTAATAATACGTTACGGAATATAGCAAAAATGGAAAAGAATCACTATTGCCATTAATAAAACATACAGCAGTTCACAAACAAGCCAATGAGCTTGAGAAACCCATGGAAGCAGATATGAGAGGACATAGGTCCAAGAGTGTGCAAGGAAATTCCATCTTGCCTTTGTCCTTCCCTTGGATGCTCTTCCCCAGGAAGCTTTGAGGGGAGCACTGGGTGGGAGGGCTTCCTCCAGAGACAGCTTATCTGCCTGGAGCAGGGTTGGCTTGGCTGGGAAGGGAGGAACATCTTTTGGCTTACATTCAGCAGAGGTTGTGGGGCTGGAGCTTAACTCTGAGGGCTTGTGATGGGCTGAAATGGATGGGAAACTCATGAAAATGTCCTTGGAAAGAAGGAGGGAGATGTGATCTGACAGGCTGAGAGCCCTGCTGCCCCCGTGGTCCTGGGTGAGACACATCCAGTGGGATGGAGCCTCCCCACAGCAGTCACAGGGGAGCACTGTGAGAAGTGGGGCACTGGGGGCTGGTCCAGTGTCAGGGAGCAGCTCCAACTGCAGAGCAGGATGTGGTTCTTTTCATTCCTTCCCCGTGTCCCATTGTTTCCTTTCCAGGCGCACACAAAATCTTCCTCTGCCACTCCCAGCTCAGCTTTTCTCCTCTCTTTGGCTTTTTTGTCCTTTCTCTGCTGCAGAGCCAAGCTCACCAGTACCCACACCCAGTGCAGTGCTTGCCCTTATTGAGTTAAATCTGCCTCTTTTTTTGCTATTCCTCCCTATCTGGGACCCATATGTTGAGCAAAACAATTGTAAATGGGATTAGTTCATGACTTTGGCATGGGGCAGCAGGAGGCAGGGCCAGAAATGGGTTCCTCAGAAAAGGTTGTATTTCACAGCTGTGCCCATTCCTTGTGCTGGGTGGACTCACTCTCATGAATTTACAGTGTGATCCCAGCACGAAGCTGCACGTTGGAGCCCAGGGTGGGAATCTCCTCCCTGTAGAGAGGAAGGTGCTGGAAAGGCCTGGGACTCACGAGCACACAGTCAGATCTTGCCTGCCTGGGTTACAAAGGACATGACCTGTCCTGCCATCAGCTGTCAGAGCCAAACTCTCCCTGGCTTCAGAGGACACTTTGTGTGTAAGGAACCGTGGCAAGGTCAGGGCTAGATTGCTTCACATCACCAAAATATGAATTCGCAGGTTCAACCTCGAGCAAGGGTTGTGCAACAAAACTAAATGGAATAATATAAAAGCTGGGAACTGGAATGGGCTGCAATATTACTGGAGGAAGTACACCAACAGCCTCACAGGAAAATGATACACAGATTAATGCAGCCAAATTAACCAGAGATTTTTCTTTTTTTTAATCACAGACATGACCTTAGAACTTTCTTTTGCATGCTAAAGATACCACCTTTGACACTGTGAGAGGTGCATTGCAGAACTACATCTTTCCATGGAAGTTCCCAGGCAACCTGCCAGGGCTCTGCAAACAGATAAATTTATGGTCTTTCAGGTACAAACAGGCATGATTTGCGGTCTGGAGGAGGATGTGGTTCTTTCCATTCATTGTCCCTGTCCCCTTCTAAGCCTTCCAAAGCACACATGAGCATGGCTCAGCAGTGTAATTGTCCCGGGTCTGATAATCTGGGACATCCAAGGTTACTCATGTACCTTCAGCAAAAATAAGTAAAACTGGCATAAGCACAATCTATTAATCATTCTGCAAAATACTATGTTGGCCTCACTGGTATCACTCAAGACATCCAGCAACTGTATGCTTTATTCTTATTTCTGCTACTGAACCTGTGCTCTTTTGTTACTTACAATAATTTAAAACTCTGTAAACACGGAAAAGTTCGTAAACTGGGAAAATTCCTCTCTCGAAACTGGAAATGCACTTTTCCATACTGATCTTGCACCAAAATAAACAGTGTTCACCCTGAAAATGGACCTGATTCTAAGTTCTTGTGCTATGCTGAATAAACCCATCTCTCCAGATGGGTGCAGACAGCCCAGAACTTGCTTTGCTGGCACTCTGTGGGGGTTGGATGTGCTCCACAGCCGTGTGCCACAGCACCACGCCCCAGCTGGAGAGCACCAGGCTCACAGGAGCACCAGGCAGCTGGAGAACAACACTGATCAGAAACCTCCTCGGGTCTGGCAGTGATGAGCATCACTGCCCTGTGCTCTGGGGGTACCTGTGACCACATGCTCTGGTGTGCAAAGTCAGCTGCCATCCTCGTTGCCATATTAGAAAAATTAAAAATTAAAGCCACATCAGCTCCAAGGAGTGCTGGAATGGGTGTGACAAAGTGACAAATGCAGTGATTTATAATGAAGCAGTGGTTTATAGCCCTGCTCTTCTGATTGTTTTCTGTCAGTTCAGAGAGAAGAATTTGTGGTATCCAGATTGAGCCCCTTGCTCATGGCATTGCTGCTCAGGGACTGTAAACAGGCTAAGTTCGGCTACTTTCTAGATTTTCTACCTGTAGGTATAATATAAACTCTCTGTATACAGTGGAGGGAGAGAGGACGATGTGGAAACTGCTGCATGCACAATAATATTTATGAAATCTTGTGCTTAGTTATTTCACTACCTGCTTGGTAACATGGCTTTGTTTGCTTCCTCCAGTCAAGGGTCTTAAAATGCCTCAGCTAATTTGTTGAAGAGCAGTAACATTTTTATTAGTTCAACTGATAGACAAACAAACTGATATTTAAATAGACAAACATATATGGGGCCACAAAGACCCATTTTAAAATAATCTGCAACAGAAGCAGCAATTTAAATGTTAAATATGGGCTAAGTGCTACCGAGGTTTCAGGTGACTGGTGCAAGGTCCTTTGCTTCTCCAAGGGTACAAGAGAGGCAAACCTTGTCCCATTGCTGCTCCAGAAAGGCAGGCTGAAGCACTGAGAGATGGCTTGGCTTTCTTAAAGGTAGCTGCCAGTTTTGAGAAACTAAGGAAACCTTGATCCAAGGCTCTCAGTTTTTACTAAGGCCATAAAATCACATTTTCCTTCTTGTGGGCAGTATTGTCTCAGAAATAGTTTTGATTGCTCTCCTATAAAGCCTTTTTCTGCTTTTGGGATGTTAATGTTGGCATATGGGTGTTTTCAATCTTCTCCACAAAATTTAAGTTGCTCTGAAAAGGGAATTAAGTAGGGAAGATTTTCTACAGTTTTAAAAATCCAGCACTTCAATACCCATCCTCTAAGAAATGCTTTGTGATCCAAAGTATTGCTGCCTGTCATTGCATTGGCAAGCGTTGCTTTGTCAAAGCCTTTCCATTTTTCTTCCTAGGATATTAACACAGACATAATCATCAGCTAAAGCATCTAGCAAGATAAAACTTGCTTCTAAAACTGGGTTGGCTGGAAGGGACACCAAGTTATTTATCTTGCATTTTTAGTGGTATTTTTTTATGCATTAATAATTATCCAGATTATTGGTTTTGCCCCCCTTCCAATAATAAGGACAAAACTTGGAACTGTTTCACAGTGAGTGTGGAAGAATGGGATGTCTTGTTCCCTGAGTAGGATCCATTCTAAATTCATTGTTATTTCCAGACAAGGTCTTCATCTGGCTGTTTGCCCTGCTGTCTCCCTGGCTGTGTGTTGTTAACCTAAAGATGATTTGAGATAATCACAAAGTGGCTCAAACTTTACCCTCCTCAAGCTGAGTTAATGGAAGTACAAATGGCACTTTTTCCAGCTTTCTTGACAGAAGTGCTGCTTGCCATTACCACAGCTGACTGTGTCCTTAAACCAAAGCATTTCCAGTCTGATGTTCTCCAAGGTCTCCAGAGCCACAGCTGTGATGGCCAGGGCTGTCACTTGCTGGTACCAAGTTGATGAAAAGCTACTAATCAGTATTCCTGTGTACAGATTCACCAGAAGTCAGATGTGTCTCCATGAGCCCAACAAAAATCAAGTTTTATGCAGGTGGGTGGATTGGCAACACTCCAGTGGTCTGGATCTCCTTTCTAGCACCACACGGGGTGCCCTTTAAATCCATGGGACACTTGAAGTCCCAGCCAAGATGAGGCTTTTGAGTGGTTAGATGCATTTTAGAAATATGGGTTTCAAGTTGTCGGTTTTACCAAACTTCCTCCCTGTGGTGGAGCAGTCCTGAGGGACAGGCAGACCCTTCACTGTCACTGCCCTCTCTGAGTACACAGACACTCACGTGGCAGCATCAAGCCTGGGTCACATACGGCACTGCCACTGTCACAGTGCCCAAAGCCCTCCCAGGTGGTGGAGCAGGGCTCCCTTGCCCAACCTTACCCTGTGGAGCAGGGCGAACCCGCGTGTCATTTCAAAGGACATTTTTATTTTTAAGCGATCTTCTGTGGCAGCGGTTGTTCCTTGCAAAACAAGCTTTTTCTGCTGTGGGTTTTTTCCTTGGCAGGTAAGTTAAAGTAATTGTGGATGTAGGTGTACAGCTGATTCCCCCATAAGAAAGGAGCCCATTTGATCTGCTGCAAGCAGGAGGCTGCTCTGTCAGTGCTGCTACCCCAGGCAGCCAGGGCAGGATCTCCTGCAGCCTGGCACAGCCCAGCCTCAGCCTCACAGCGGTGGGGCTGTCTGGGTGCTCTGTGCCAACCCCAGCTCCCTTCAGCCACTGCCAAATCTCTTGCAGGGCCAGTGCTGTCCTGCTATCATGTCCAGAACCCTTGGGGAGGTGGTCTTGCAGCTCCCAGAGAGGATCTCTGCCAGGCCAGGCATGGCCCTTGGCTGCTGGGCCGTTCCTGGCAGAGGTGACCCAGGCAGGGAACCCTGCGAGGGCCCTGGCACAAGCATGTCCTGATCCACTGCCACAGCCTCCTGCCTCTGCCCAGCTCACCCTTCCTGCCATCCTTCCCCCAGGGTCCTAACTCCCAACTTTGTTGCTCTATAAACATAATAACAATAATTATTCTCTCATTGGACGCATAGCCATCTTCTTTGTTTGCAGGCTTAGATAAATATCATTCAAATCATGGAGTCTGATTTGTGAGTCAGGACGATGGCAGCCCTCCAAAACCTCCTGCCCATGGAGTGTGTTTGTGTGAGAGGGAGAGAGAGTTTCACTGTATGAAGAGTAAGAAACTGGAAGCCAAGTGAATTAAATACAAAGGAGATAATTATGTGTAATTCATTTACTGACTAATGATTGCACCTTGGTATGGAGGTTCATGAATGCATTTGACTCTGCAAAGTTCTCAAAAACAATCTCCCTGCTACAAGATAAGAGCTGGCTGACTTGTTAACAGACCAGTGTTTATATTAGTGTTATTGTAAGATTCTGCCATTTTGGCTCATTTTGAATTTTATCTCATGGACATTCACTTTTCCTGGGCTCATCTGGTGTCTCTGACAGTTTCAATTGCTCAGTGCTGGTCAAGGCTGGGTGTCACTGCAGACTGAAGACATCATCTGCTCCTGAAAGCAATTAGACATGGTTCTTCTCTCCCACCTGCTGCAGCCAAACCTTGCCATAGAGACTGTGACTTTGGCAGGGAAGCAGCAGGTCACAGCCCCCTTTTCCCCACTGCTGGGATCCCCAGCAAACTGGCACTTTTCCCGGTGTCACCCGGGTGCCACCGCAGCCTGATCCATCAGCACCCTCCAGCTGAAGAGCAGCTGGCAGCACCAACCTCCACCTGTGAGCACTGGGTGCATTTTGGGTTGAAGACACAAAAACAAAGCCTTTGATGGGGTGAAAAAGCTTGTGCTAACCCAGTGAAAGGCAGCAGCAGTGTCTCGGTGTCGATGCCATTCTCCAGATCACAGCCTGTGTGACGCCACTCCCGCCTGGCACTCGCAGAGCCCAGTGCCTGGGCAAGCAGGGCCTGGGCACTGCATCTGCAGCTCCAGGGTGGAGGGGTGAACCGTGCCAGGCAAAGCCCCACGCCTCAGGGCTCACTCAGTGCTGCCAAGCAGCAGAGGGGCTCCCCAAGGTGACATTTGTAGCAAGTGCAGAAACAGAAGAGCTTTCGCAGTTGTGCTCCCCCTGCAATCGCCAGACATGAGTGGAGCCCCTCTCCCACCCCTCCCCTCCAAGCTAAACCATACACTCAGTTAATTGCTCGGGGCATCTGTGATGATGGTTTGTCAATCTACAGACATTTGACTGGGCCATCATGTAACTGGGAACCATTATTTTACCAGTCAGTGTGAGCACAGGGTACATGAGGGGTAAATGCACAGCATTTGTGCGTGAGGCAGAGGATCTGCAGGAATGTACTTCTCTATGAGATGCACTTAAAGACTGAATTTGGGAAGGGAAAAAAACAAGAATGACACTCTTAAGGGAATAACAAGGGAAAGGGGAAAGTATTTGGTAGCTTGAATAGAGACTATTTAATAAATCATGACATGATCACACCGAAGGAGGAAGACCCAATAAGGCGATTACACTGGCATACACTTTCTATCTTTCTTTGCCATCACGTGTGCTAAGTGTCACACTGTGAAGCTCATGGCTGCCAGGAAAACAAACAGCAGCAGTGTCTGCTGTAACTCCCACTGCTGCAGGAACACACACTTGCAGCTGCTGGGCCTTGCAGGTGCTGGCCTGGCTTTGCAGCCCTCCTGGGCAAGTGACAGAGGTGCTGCTTTCTACATCCACGGCAGCCAGATAATGAAAACAGCAGCAGCAAAAAAAAAGGAACCCTCTGCTCTGCTATTTTTGATTTGAGCAATTTGTAATGAGAAAAGCCAAAACCAGCTCACCTCGTTGACATGAGTATTCCCATTGACTAAAATGCAGGCACCATGCAGTTTAATTTTGAGCCTGTGCAATCCTTTATCGATGAAGATCTGGCAAGCCAGGACAGATTTCAGTTCGTGAGATACTTGCAGTGTGATAGTATTTTACCTGTAGGTGGATCTTCATTTTAGATACTGAAATGCAGAGCCAATGAGCCTGATTCACTGCTGTGTTACTCCAGTTTTCAGTGGAATAACACCACTGAATCATCAGCAAAGCTGAAATAACAAATGATAAAATGGGAGCATTGTGTCAAAGTTTGCAGCGAGTGCATGGAAATGACTAGCTCCCTCTTGCAGAACCATTAACTTGTATAGACTTTTTTTCAGTTTGAAATGTATCAAAAATATGACAATTTGCCTAGGCTAAAATTTTACATGTCAAAAAAATTTAAAATTTAACGTAACAGCTAGCATGGGAATCTCTCACTATCTCTGTGTGGTAAGTAATATTTTATTTTCATTCAGAAAAAGAGGATTTTTGAGAAGAGTTCTTAAACAGCTTCTAAGGAGATGCAAATTTAGATGTGGTTAATTTCTATGCACCAGCTGGGCACCACTTAAAACTTAGAAATAGGACAAGTTAAGAAGACAGTACTGGGATTTTTTTTTTTCTTTATGAAAACACTCATTGAGCAGTTGAAAACAACTGAGTAATTGCGAGGTTTTTGCAAGTAACGCTCTGGAAAAGCCAGCTGAAGGTAGTAGGCAAGCTTGCAATTAGTATTTCTAATTATAAAGTGTATACATAAAACAATGTAGCATCATAAATAAAGGCCAAATGTAAATGATGCAATAGGAACAGTACAACATCATATAAAGATGGACAAGAGAGCCAGCAAGAGAAATACTTGCCAATTATCTATATTTTTCCAATAATAGCAACAACAACAGATGAAAGAATGGTGGTGCTTTATTTTATGCAACTTTTCCAGTATCCCTGTGTCGGTGCCACCCGATGCTCCTGTCTGTGTTGTAGAGCAGAGTGTGCCTCGGGTGATTCCCAGCCAGGGTGGCAGGGCCAGCCCTGACAGAGCAGCAGACGCCCTGCTGCTGTGGCTGGGGTGGGAGCCCACGGCTCACTCAGCAGGCTCAGAGCAGCTCTGTCCTCTGTCAGTGACTCCTGGCCATGGCCATCGTGGAGAACAGCTTCCAAATGCCACCACGGCAGGGGTTCCTGAGCCTGACCCCGCAGGGCTTGGGGAGGCACACGTGTGCCAAATTCAGGCTCTGGAGCTTGAACAGGGGCTCCCTGAAGTGCTACACAGGGCACTGTGCTCAGTAGTCTGTGGTAGGTTCAGATCCACCCTAAGCTTTGCCAGCCTACAAAACGCTTTATGAGCTCATGGGAAACGGGGAGCTCCAGGAGCAGCCCCAGTGCAGCACTCCTCTGACTGACACCTGTGCAAGAGCAGCAGGGTTACGTGCTGCACTCCTCAGAGCTGCTCTCCAAATAAAGCCCTGGATGCAACTGGAGAAGGTGAAGAGACATAATACCTTAGGGAAATGTTTTTATTTATTCTCCTTGGGTGCATATATGGCAATCACCCATGCAGCGTGATCCAGGATGTTGAAAACCATTTCATTATGTTCTATAAATAAAGGACTGATGTGGTTCAATTGTATCAATTATGCAATTCTTCTAAGTGGTGTAGTCAAGGGTAAATTCAGGCAAAGGGCACTCCCTTTGTAGCTACTTCTGCTCCGTGCACTTCTAGTATTTACCTGCTCCTCGTATACCACAGACAGATGAATCTACCCACTTTTATTTACCACTATACCACTGACTCCTCTTTGGCCAGGAGCTTTTCCTATGCGCAGATGACACAATGAAATAGAAAATGGAAGACAAGACACTGCTGTGTGTTAGTCTGTTGTGCAAGATATGTGGCTTTACAGTAATTTTGAGCAAAGCATCAGGTTTAAACAATGTTTAAACCGACACCATTATTATGCAATATTGTTAATTATGGCTAGGAGGGTATTTGAGGTTAGTTGGTGCTACCTGTGTCCATTTTATAATTATACCAAGAAAAGAACGACTAAATTGTGCCCAAGCTAATTGTATCCATTTGATTTTATCCCTGCTCTTCACCATTGTAAGTCACTTGCATTCTCAGCTGTAAGTTTTTTGGAGGGGTTTGGTTGCATTTGAGCTAAATACAATGAAGCTTGGCACTGACTGGGCAGCTGCAGGTGACATTGCAATAGCAGCACTAACAACAGCAATAATAAACACAGCTAGTCCAAGAGATAAGTACACAATAAATGTCACTTTTCCCCTGTCACTGTTACAGTTACCTGCGAGAGGTTTGCCCTTATCTATTCCTGTTCTGGGATGTGCTTGAGCAGGCAGATGATGGAGCTCTGTGGAGCTCTGTGGCTCTGTCCTCCTGGTGTGACCCCTCCCGAGGGCAGCTGGGCACCAGCAGCAGCCGCGTGCAGAACACACCAGTGCCAGCCCTGCTGCCAGCCCTGCTGCAGGCAGTCAGCATTCAAGGGCTGCACAGGACAGCTCAGCTGCTCCGGGCATCCTGAAGTGCAGCCACCCTCCTGCTCTCCAGCTGCCCCAGCTCCCACAAGGCCAGCCCAGCACGTCCTGCCTGGGCCACCGGCTGCGGCACAACCGTGACATTGTGCCATATAAGATGTCTCATTTGAGCGTTACCTGTCAGTGTCAGGAAAAAACAAAACTAACAAAGAAACAAGGAAAAAACCCTCAATGCTAACAACAACAACACAAGAAAACACCGAAAAGACCCACAAAATCTAAATCAAAATAAAACCCAGAAAATCTACCAAAACCAAACCCAAGAAAGGAAAAAATCCCTCAGTGTCAATGGATTCACCCAAAAAACAATTTGGTAACTCATGGTCTTGTTTGCCTACAACAAAAGGCTGTGGTCTGCCATTGATGGCACTTACGTAAAATAGAACTGCCTGCAAGGCCTGAATGCTGTAATTAACAGGCAGTTTTAGAAATTATTGGCTAATACTACTTAATAGAAATATTGCCAACTATTGTTGGAAAACTTGGTTTGTTCCTTTGGTATTAATATAAAATGACTCAACATGGCTTCATTGGGAAAACATACCTCTGTCTGTTACATATCATTACCTGCATT
Source organism: Brachypodius melanocephalos (assembly GCA_013398615.1). NCBI lineage: Eukaryota > Metazoa > Chordata > Aves > Passeriformes > Pycnonotidae > Brachypodius > Brachypodius melanocephalos. Next base: position 946,543 of record VZSR01001817.1, on the reverse strand, counting down.
TTTACACTTGTTAAACATCACAGTGCAAATTTTGGCATTTAAAGGTCTAATTTCTCAAAACAAACTAAAGGATCAACAGCCTACTGAGCAACTACAATGCTGGTGATACAGCCTGGCCCTTCTCTTGTAACATGGCATTGCTGCCTAGGCCTGCTCCCACAGCAGCCAGGGCAGCTTTTGCCACTGGTGGTGTTAAAGCAGCAAGTCTACAGGTTTTTGTATCAGGGAAATGCACCCCTGCAAGCCTGAGCAGCATTTCCCTTGCACTGTGTACAGTATCAATCAGAGAATTAATGCACATCACTCTCGGGATCACATTGGAGAGTATGGGTAACTCTGAAATAATGTGCTCTGATCATGTGATAAAGGTGTTGTATTATCTAAGAACATTTTCACTTATTTCACTTCAGTTGCAATAGTGACTAAAAGGTTATTTCTCAAACCTTGTCACCCAGCAGGTACCAGCTGAAATGTTTCTGTTTCATTGCTAAAGAGTAGAAAGCAACAAATTAATATTGGCAAATTTTTGATGAGGCATGATGTGAATGTTGCACACCTCAGCCTAATGTCCACCTTCACTTCAGGGAAAGGAGAAACCAGACTTGCAGACACATCAATTGCCTGCTGGTTTGAGAGTTCCCACTCACCTGCTTGGAAAGGAATTCCAGAATCCCCCTGCCTTCTATTTACTGCACTGAGAGCCAGTAATCTCATAGTGCTTCTAAAGAGTTGTTAATTGCACCCCTAGTAGAGCATTTTATGACACCTTTTAATGTATAGATTTAAAAGAAAAGGCAGTCCATACGGAGATTGACCTTCCTGGTACACGAAGGGGAGGCAAAGTTCTCTCCCTGCTCAGCTGCAAGTAGCACAAAGGTGACACTGCCGATGTTTGGGACAGCTCAGCAGCGTGGGCGTGACTCACCAAACCAGGGTCACCTCACCTCAGCTGCAGCACTCTCAAGGGCAAGGATCAGGCACTGTCAAACAAATCCACAGCTCCCGAAGCCTGGCTGCTGGCTGCACCCTTTGGGGGTTCCAACACACAGGCTGGCCATCCTTTCTGGGGCAAGAGCCAATGCCCCGACATTCTTCCCAAGGGCAGGCACTCACAGCACACAGGCACTGACGCTAGTGCTCAACACCCTCTGGACATGCCCGAAGGGAGCAAGACAGGGACACTGACAGCACCAAAGGGATTTGGGTACCTCATCCCACTGCCCTTCAGAAGCACTCACCTCAGCAAGCTCTTGGACAACTCTGTGAAAGCCAGAGCATGATCCACCGGCAGTTCCAGCCTGCCCAGCTGAAATGCTGGCTGACATTGTCTGTACCCTGCACTGCTCCCCAAGCAGCAGGTGGGCAGTGACCCTGCCCAGCAAGGAACAGCAACTCCCCAGTTCCCTTTTGCAGACCCACATACCTGCCCACACGTGGTCTCAGTGGGGAGCAGAGCCTCAGGACAGTAAGGCACCCCCAAACACTCCCAGGTCTGGAGGCTGGGTAGTCTCAGTCCTAGAAGCAAAACTGCTGCTGCAGCAAACATTGCAGTGTATGGCATGGCTGTCACTGGCCTAATCCCTGCCTCGCTGCCATCCCTGTTAGGTGACAGCCTAGCATGTCACATGCCTTATCAGATGACACTGGTGCTTACAGAGCTTGTGGAGCTTGTATATTAATATATCGAATGAACTGATTTCACCTTCCATTGCTGTCTTTTCTTTTTTCCCTCCATTTATCCGCACATTAAAAGACAATGTATCCTCTTGTCCAGGCCCCACGTACCCTTGTATCAGGAGAATCCTTGTCCACTGGCTAGAAACAGTGAAGGTGTTAATGCATCTTCTCTTTTGAAGTGCTATTCCATCCTCCCACACATCTTTCTTCTTTGGTAACTACAGTCAGCCATCCCCTGGGACCCACACTCACTCTGATCCCAACTCCCTGAAGAATATACATAAAAGCAGATCTCGCTAAAGAGATTGCTGCTGCTGTTCCATAGTGTGTTTTTAAGTGTGTTTGGATACTCTATGTGATCCCTAAATGTGAGCCCACTTCCTGGGTAAGGACTCTGGGGTTTAGCATTCGCTCTGTGGAACAGGTCACTCATCACAGCTCTCAGCACCAAAACTCTGAACCTTAAACCCAGGGCAAGGAGGGGCTGTCCTGGTGGAGTGTTTGGGAACATCCCCCCTGTGGAGACAGGCTCCACAGAACCCAATCCCACCCAGAAGGGCTCCCATGAGCCCTGCTGCAGACCGTGTTTTGGTGGAGCCCCCAGCTGAGTGTCTGAAGGTGCACCAGGGCCCCTGGCTCTACTCCTCCTGCCCTCCCTCCCCAGGCAGAGCCCTGCACTCTGGGGCTGGGGCGCTCCCTGCATGCCTGCCCTTGCTTCTAGGAAACATTTTCCACTTCATACTAACAAGCCCCCGTGAGCATGGAGATGCTGAGCAACCACAGAGCTCGGCGTGGGACACTGGTGCCAAAGAGGTTTCCAAAGGCGAAGGGAGGAAAAGCTGCCTACTTCTGGTACTGGAACTGCTCGGCACTGAGGCCATAAATAAAAGGAAGTGTGTTGCATGTTTTGTTTTGTTTTGTTTGTGTGTAAACTGTAAGGTTAGAATCTGGATAAACATATCTTGTCAATTTTATTACCTTTTTGATATAAAAATAAATAATCTTAATCAAAGAAGGAGTGGAGACCTGCCAAGCCAAATTGGTTCAATAAGAGCTGCACTGACAAGGGAGTAATTTTGCCCCAGACACAAGGGGATGAAATTACATGCTTTCAGGATGGCAAAGCCCCTACAGTAGGAGCTGTGTTTTACACAGGAGGCTCTAGAATTCAAATGGGGACTCTTCTCCTTTTAAAATGAAAGGAAAAACCAAAAATGCTATAAATTTTTTTGCTACTAGAGCTGCTTTCTAGCTTAATGAGAAGGCTGCATGCAAACAGCTGCTGAGAAATAGTAGTGTGACAGGGTAACAGCAATTAGGAACATTTTAATGATCATTAAAAAAATCACAAGGAAATGATACTGAGTATTAAGTAACCGAATATAAAACAGACATCAAGATCATAATTTTACTTTGCAATCAATCTCAGCAGTGAGTTCTAGGCTTACCATTCTGATGCCAACATGGGAACTTCCAGTAGGCAGCAACACATAATTACTGCTGGGTGGGGGTGAATCAACCACTTTCAGTCATGAAGCAAAGGAGAGACCCTCAGACCATCTGCCAAAGGTGGGTGGGTGAATAAGAGTGTTACTTTCCTGCTAGACTCCAATCAGGGCACCACACCTTTTGATAGTATCTCTGTAATAAGCAAACAACTTTAAATGATGTTGTGTCACTCCAGGAGGGTGACCCAGCGAATCAGGTTTCCTAAATGCAGAAGAACTGCAGTGTGCAGGTACTCACACCTCCCTTGGGACCCTGGAATCCTCAGCCTTCCAGGCAGGGGAATCTGTGTCTCCTTCATCATCAATGCACAAGGCTCCACGCAGCACTGTCACTACACTAACATCCTTTTTGCTTTTCTGTGCATCACTCTTAAAAGTCTTCTAATGTGCTAGTAAGGAGACTACAGGTGTAAGTCCATCACAGATTTACCATCACAATAGCATGGATGTGACAAATGATGACAGAATTACATGTTTCTTCCAGTTAGCAAGACATGCCTGACCCTGTGTGCCTGCATGTTCCTACAGAGTCCTTACCAGCCACTGCTGTGCTGCCTCTTTCCTCAAGTGCAACTCCACGGGCCAGTTTCAGTCACCAAGAAAGTGTCTGCTCTGCTGACTCTTTCTGGTTTGAAGGCCTCAATGAATCCCACAGGACCCCCTGTGAGGCCAGCCCAGCCCATGGCTGTGCTGAGCAGTGTTTCCAGGAGTTTTGGTTTCCACAGCAAAGGGGTGATTCAGGGGATGTCAGACGCTGCCTTGGCTGGGAGCAGGTGCTGTGGCTGCAGCCAGGCCCCTGTGACAGGAATGAGTCTCAAGCCACCCCAGATGCCAGCCAGCTTGGCACAGTAGTGTTTGTCCTGCTTGAGCTCCACAGTCAGACCTGATGGCTTTTCAACTCTTCTCTTTCCTAGCTTCTATAGCAGTGCCACTGACCTCAGTCCTGTATTCAGATACCTGTGAACCAAAGTTATAACGAGTGAAACTCAACTGTTGTCTCTGAATTCAAACCACTATAGGCCATTGTGCAAATGTGGCTTTTGGCAAATGCCTGGCCTTTGCTGTTGACTGAACTACTCATGCTCTCTAGAAAGGACCATGCCTCTCCCTAACACTCCATGCAGCTGACTTTATGCTTTCTTCCTGCTTATTTTTTCCTTTTACTCCAATTATTTGAATCTCTGCCAGGAGCTGGCACCAGCACACTGTACTGTCCAGTGGCCTGGTAGCCTCATTCCCTGCTCGTCCCGTTCCTTCCTTGTAGGGCTCCTGCTCTGAAGTGACACAAAGACCATGGCAACGATGGCAGGAAGAGTGGGGGGCTGGGAACAAAGGGAATCCCAAAGAAGGAGAAATAGGAGTGTCCTGGTTAGGTTACTTCTGGGTTTGGCCTGCTGAGCCACTCCCTAACAAACATTTCCTTAATCAACAGCACAGGCTCATGCTGAAGGTTGCACGAATTCAATACATGTAATCAACCCACTTGTTCTGAAAGGGATTAGCCAAAGCACAGATGAAGTCTTACATAGGCTATCCATACATTTTTCCTGGGAATATTGTGGAGCAAATCCACAGAGGAGCCATGTCCAGATACAAGAAGCTAGCTACCAACAGCCAGTGTGTGTCTAACAGAGACAAACTGCACCTGAGCTGTGTGGTTGTCACCTGTACTGGAATGATGTGCTCAATGGACAAGGTGGGGGAAGCAGAGGATGTCTCTTATTTTGTTTTGTGAAACATCCTTGGAGATTTCTAAAAGGTAATGGACAAAGCCCTGAGCACCTAAGCTAACGTTGATATTAGCCCTGCTTGGAGGAGGTTGGTGTGTAGCCCTCCAGATATCCCTTCCAACCAATATTATTTTGTGTCTGTTTTGGTGGGCCTTTTTGTTTGTTTTTATTGCTGTTAACCAGGGAGATTCATCTGGAGTTAATGATTCTCCAGAAAGAATGGAAGCTGTTACGACTATCGTGGTTACCTGCCAATTATTTATTTATAACATGAATGAATTCTGACTATGCATCACAAGTTCAAACAGTCAAGAGATTTCATTTCAGAGATTTTAGGTCTAAGGATCAAAGATAGTAACTTTCTCCATCAGATCTTAAAACTAAGCAGAAAAGAGGTCCTGCCTCCACACAGGAGTCAAATTTGCAAAAACTTCCTCGGCTGAGAGCTAGCAAAAGAAAGACTATTTCTCAGTAGTATTTGCTTTGGATATATGCAGCTCTCACATGTTCTTGTGGTGCCAACTCAACATGTTGAGAGGATTTCTAACGAAAACATTGTTTTCCCCTGAAAGCAACACCTGAAATCTTGCCTCCAAAGCAAATGCACACTTCAGGATTTCTCTGACACCACGATTTGTTTGCACAGACACCACAGCCCGTCTCTAGTGCCAGAGTGTCCCTGGCACAGGGGTGGGGAGCAGCCTGGGACCCCGGGTGTGTGGGGACAAGCTTCCAGTGCTGGCACTGCACACAGCAGGACACAGCAGGACACAGCAGGACACAGCGGGGTACACAGAGAGTGTGTGTGGCACTGAGCAACTCTGCACACTCAAACACACAGGCACAGGCACACACACAATCACACACACACAGAGGCACACACAATCACAATCACACAGAGCACACACACAGTCACACACACAGAGAGGCACACACAATCACACACACACACAGAGGCACACATACACACACACTTACACACTCTCACACTCACACACAGGCCCACACACACATAATATCCCACACACAGAGGCACAAACACAGAATCACACACATACTCACACTCTCACACACATACTCACACTCTCACACACACCCTGGCTGGCACCTGCATCCCAGCCAACCGGCTGGGCTGTGCATTATTTGTGTGCAGCCATTTGTCCAGCAACCCGAGCTGCCAGCAGTTCAGGAAAATAGCTGCTGCCATGACAAAGCCACAACCAAAGCTGGTTGCTGAGCCTCAGCAGAACCATGCTGCAAACACTGAGGCATGGGAGACCCTGCCTCCAAACAGCACTGCCTGCAATGCCAGGTGTGTCACCCAAAAGTGGGCCAGGATATTGAGGTATATAGGATATACAGATAGACCTGCTGGTGTCTAGAGAGACATAGGTCACCCAAATTCCCCCCAGCCCCCAAAGGCCCAGCCCCCAGCCCTTCTGTAAGCTTATTGTTGTCAGAACATCAATGAATCTCAAAATAGGCATCAGATTTGTGCATTAAAAATAATAGATGCAGATCTCTGCATTAGTTGGGTTTCGTGACACCAACACAAAACCTGGGCCAAAACAGAAAAAGTAAATAAATAGAAGTAAAACCCCAAACTTATTTGAAAGCATGTTCAGAAACTAACAAGCAAAACCTCTTATCCAAACAAATCCAAGTTAGATCTTGGGTGACACCATGCTCATCAAAGTTTGGCCAAGGAGCTGGCTTGGAGATACTTCTCCAGCCTTAACATAACACTACCAGCCTGGACAAGTGCCACTAGAAAACAGCTCATTAAAATGCTGCTGTGGTATTTATGTATCGATAGTAATTCATATCACACCCATCATACACACTGATCTGGCAGCTGTGATCAGCAAATTGGGCTGCTTCTCCCATGGCACTTTTGGGTGAAATCTGCTCCCCCACATCCCCCACTCCCTCACCAACACAACTGCTTCCCACTGGGTATCTGCATGTGTTCAGCCTGGCACAAGTGTCATTCTGAGTAAGCTTCTCTGTCCACATTCACCCAGCCCTGCAGCACTCCAAACATGCAGCTGGGGTGTCAGAGATGCAACAGCCACGTCAAGAGCCACATATCTGTGGTGCTCTGCAGGTAAGTATGCTTGGGTGCAATCATCAGAGGCTCTACAGACCTTACCCCTGCAGTAGACAGGCAGCTGGAATCTAAATCTGCTGGAAGGCCCAAGTGGCTTTGGAATGCATGAAGGATAACACCAGAGAAGCACATCTGCAGGTCACAGAGACTAATGCAACAGCCAGTGTGATAAAACACCCTTATAAGAAAGCACAGGGTGTGTCTTCTGTGGGGGAGAGGAAAAAAAAAGGAAAAAGGAAAAAAGGAAAAAGACTGGCTAAAAAAAAAAAAAATAGATGAGGTAGCTGAGACTGCCAGAAGCAATGTGAAATCAGTTTACATTAGAGCAGGTTACTCTTGATTTCACTACAGCAGTCGTCATGCTTGGTAAGAATAACAAGCTATTCACATGGCAGCCATCACTGTGCAGCTCAGCACATGCAGCCCAGAGTAAAAAAAAACTGAGCAAATGCGGTGGCTAGGACAGGACTTTTTTTAAAAAGTACATAAGATGGTTATGTAAATGAGTTTCCACTTCAGGAATCTGTGAGAACAATCGTTTCCCTGTAAGAGGAATTTGTTACTGGAACACCTGATGTTTTACCTGAAATCTGCACTTTGGATTGAAACACTGTCATATACACCCCCCTGCAGCTCCTAAGTCCTTCCCACTATCTGGCCCCTTCAGTCTCCAACTTACTTTAATACTTTTAAGCTCAGAAGATCTAGATTTGCACCTTCCTGCATGCCCAGAACTGCCCTAGTCCTGACAAGGCCGAGCAGCTCAGCCCAATTCACACCTCTGTCTGATCAGGATCAAGAAACGAGGCGTTGCTTTGCCTAAACCCCCTGAGGGCTTTGATCGGGGATTAAATGTTACCTGGTGACTGTTTCATGTAAAATGCATAAACAGTCCTGGGAGCAGAGTCCAGACTCTCAAACTCCCTTCCGAGTGCTGGAAGCAGCAGGCGGGACAGCCCTGCTCTCCCTGGCCAGTGAGGGGTGTGTGGAGCAGAGCCCCTCTGCAGAGCCCTGCCCCGCGGGGTTCAGCTCCAGCCCTGTGCCTGTGCTGCTCTGCTGGGGTGACAGCTGAGGACAAACAGCCTCTGGACAGCAGAGCCCCTGTCTGTCACTTCCTGCCTGCTGGGAATCCACATTTCAGATTAGATACTTTTGCTGTGACAGAAGGCTGCTTCCAGAAGTCTGGATCACTGCAGCAGCAGCATTAAAGTCTTAAAATTTTCCTATTAATCTCTCTGGTCACCACCCCGAATGTTTTGATCCTTGTGTGGAAGTGCCAGGCTTGCCTCAGGCATGCTGCAGAGATTGCTGTCTCTAAAATCAGGAGCTGGGCACTAGGAATAAGAAACACAGAGCTTAATACTGAGACATCAAAGTACGATATAACCTTGCAATTGCACCTTGCAAATGGCTATATCCCATCCCCAACCTAGGCACTCAGGTCTTGGTGTTTGACATGAATTACCATGTGCTAAGGGAGAAAGCCATTGGGAAAATCTGTACTGCTGCTATCACTACAGGGAAACAAAGTCCTCCCCTACCCAAATAGTACATCAGCTTCCTCCCTGATAATGTTCTGTCCCTAACAACTAGTGGTATGTTTGTCTCATTCAGGACCATTTTGGGGGGAGAGTAAACAGCTTTGTTTTTTCTAAAAATGGGGGAAAGTTGCATTTATATCTTTAAATACCAGGATTATTTCTGGATTTGTTTGCATTGCTCATACAAGAATTATTTTACCATAAAAATGCACAAATTATTGCATTTCTCTGAGGAAACATCCAACTAAACATACTTCCATCAGGACCAAATTCATGGTAGTGTGCAGCTTGGTCTGGTTGGTTTTCCTTTTTACTGCAAAAATTCTATTTGTGATGGTAGAAATTGATAATTCTGCCCTGGACCAAATGCACAAAAATACTTTGAAAAGTGCTGTATCTTGCTCATAAATGCAAAGCAGAGGTTGTTCCTAAGTTTCACTTATTGAAGAACACTTCCATAGTGAATTTCCCTATTTGCTGCAGTGCTGAGGATATTCCTTTGGAAACCACTCAGCACACCCAGTACACACCAAAAATGCCAGGAGAGAGCCACAGGCCAAGTTGTTTGTCATAAATGCTCTCAGGCTTCCAGCTGAGATGACACGATAAAGACCAAAGCTATGCACATTGCTTTCATGCCATGATCTGGAGGCAAAACCTCTTTCTGATACCTCAGAAGAATGAAAAAAAGAGAAAACTGGGAATGTGCTTCTGAACTGTGCACTTCAGCCAAAGCAAGCTCCACCATGACTTTATGACCAATGCCACAACTCATCTCTGGAGTTCCTCTGCCTTTGCCATCACAGGCAATATTAGCAACTCCCCACTTAAGAGCTGGAGCAGCTGGTGACTGAGGTCTACATCACCAGCAGCACTTGGAGCTGCTGCTCTAAGAAATTTGGCTCCTCCAGCACAAGGCAGAAGCAGAACACAGTCACTGGAGGGTCCAACCACAAGATCACCATTAGCTACAGAGGGCTGTGGATACTGCAGGGGTGGAAAAGGAAAACAGCTTTCTCTGAGGCCGCTGAGTGCATGAAGCTCCAGCATGCACGCTGAGGAAGCAGCTCAATGTGCTGTCCCCCCCAGTGAAGCTCACCTGGCCCAGCCATGGCAGTGCAGAGCTCTGCTCACTGTGCTGTCCCC
>VZSR01001817.1:924749-936731 GCA_013398615.1 Brachypodius melanocephalos | reverse complement strand
AGTGGAGCTCACCATGGCAGTGCAGAGCTCTGATTCACAGCACTGCTTGCAGGGCCACCCTGTGCAAATCAGTAACGGCTTCAGGGGAAAATTCACACATGGTCATGGGGAAAATTCCCAGGGTTTCTTCCTCCTCTCCTCTGTGATAATGGGCTACTTATGATTGTCTGAAACCACCTGCATTTTTTCCCAGGCATCCTGGCTACCCGTCAGAACAATGTTTATGTATGTCTCTACAGTGGTGCTGGCATTACTGGGCTCACTTTTCATTAAAAGCCTCACATTTGTGTGCAAGAGACTGTACAGTCCAGAAGCTCACTGCCATGATACCCCTGAGGGGTGACATGGTAGTGATGACTAATATTCAGGCTTAGGTTTAGGGAATATGTAACATTTTCTAGCTAATCCCACTGCTTCAGGTAGAACATCCTGGTACCCCAGTTTTTCTATAGCTGTAAGGGGAAGAATTAAATCATCACCTGGTTTCTAGAGAAAGAGTGCAGTGAATCAGTGTTGTTAAAGACTCCTGCAACTTGCTAGGCAACTTAGAAACAACAGATGTTACCCAGAACAAAGCACAACATGAGGAAATAGCACACAATCCAGGGAAAGGAGCAGAAAATGCCACCACCCTGGCTGTGTACTGCTGCAGCAAATGTGTATCTCATGGGTAAGGTGAATTTTCATGCGGCATCCCAATTCTGCAGTCTGGCATCTAGTAACACTTACTATGACATGTGATGGTCAGCATGGCCACATGGTCTTCCAGAGCAGCATAGAAGGCACAAGATCTGGACTTTTTATTGCCATCCTTCTAGCCTTGCTTAAGCTACAAGATATTTGCCAAAATCCCCAGCTCAGCCAGATTTCATAAAAGTGAGCATCAATTTCACTTGGCCCCCTGTTTCTGACACCAGGTTTTTGGGGTGAGCATCCTGCACCCAGGTCAGTTCAAGGAAACCTGAAACCCACCATGCAGGCACAGACACAGGGCAGCTCCAGTGATGCCTGCTTCCCCAGGACACTGCGTGTCTTCCACTCCCCTCCTTCCCATCCTAGTGTCAAGAGCACAGAACACAGTAAGGCAAACATGAGGGCTCTGGGGCACCCAAAATATCACTCTCCCATCAGCAAAGAGCCAGTGGTGTTGCCTCCTGATGTGTGTGAGCACTCAGTTGCACGAATTCTCTTTTCTTCATGATACAAAGACCCTACAACACGTCCCACATTTGTTCTTCCCAGCATACTCTACTGTTCTTTCACATCAGAATCTGCTGCTCAGCCTCACCATTCTCTGCTTGGTGCAGGTGGAAAGCTTGGTACAAAGCCATTCCTTCCCTCTCCTGCTTGTGTGGCCAAGCCTTGGATGGAGGCAGGCCCTGCTCCCTCTATGTCTACAGAGCTCAAAAAGATTCTGTTAAAGGTTTGGCTCTTAAAAGATGCTCTGACTTCACAACCAAACACTACCTGCTCCGCAGAGACAACCTTTCCCCACCAACCTCTCTCCCTCCCCCAGGGTTAACAGGCAGCTGGCACTGCTGGAGCAGGGGTTGTTGGTTTGTTAAAGGATCATTGCCTTTCCAAATTGCATCTCAGGAAGCTAGGAATTGTAACCTGCAATCTGCATGATTTCTGTTTCCAAAGGTGATCTCGTGTGTGTGTGTGTGCCTGTGTATGTGCCACCCTCCCTCGAGAAACATCCGTGCCAGGGGCAACCCATCCTCAGACCCCCAGGCAGTGGCACCCTGGGGCTGTGCCGCGCTGGCCGCGCCTGGGCTGTGGCTGCTCCAGTCCTGTGTCCATCACATTCTCCATTTTGAGGACCAGATATGTGCCTCAGGCCAGGCCAGTTGAAGGACAGGAGCACTGAGCATTTCAGCTGAGAAGCTGTGATTAGCTGGCAGGTGTCATGAGTGTTACTTTTATGATCAGTGGCTCTAATGGCAAAACCTTTTCTAGGGAATCCTACCTGCAGCCAGTGGATGAACCACAAAGGACAGACTCCCTCTCTTTTTCAGAATACTGGTTGGTATCTAAAGACAAGTGTTTCTTAGAAAATGACTGTTTGGGGTTTTTTTTCTGTTTGTTTGGGGTTTTTTTGTTTTTTTTTTTTTTTTGCAAAAGACAATGACAGAATACAGGTCACAATTCACAAAGTGCACTTATGCTCAGTCACTTGGAAGAAGGATGTGCTGCAGCACCCATGTTTGAATTTTAACTGTTGACTGTGAGCCAGCTACAGAGATGACGTAGGTGTTTTTTTGAATTACATTACTAACTTAGTGGGGTGTCTGTAAGCAGGCCAGGTGCACCACAGCTCTTGACTGGCCCAATTCCACATGAAGATGCACAGGTCTGAGCCTAAAGGAGAATTTCCCAGGAGATAAATAATGCTCTGTCTGATATTTCAATCTTGATTTCCTATAGTGTCCTGAGACAAGCACTGGAAGATACATGGAAAAGATTTTGTTGTTGTTGTTGTTGCTGTTATCCCCAGTTACAAACTCTCTCAAATAGATTTGGAGATGTTGAAAATAATCTGTGTGAATGTGGATTATTTTTAACTGGTATTTTAGTCCAGAATTGGAAATAATGGTGATGGAGGAAAAGCTAAGCCAGGCTGATTTGTTACAGTAAAGCTGTGCTGTACTTTAGATTACTTATTAACAAACAGCAAATGGGCCTCTGCCTTGACCTTTTTCATTTGAGCAAATATACTCTTCCTGCCCCTTGTAAACAGAAGTTACTGGTAACTGAGTCACGTACCCCCTCACATCCCTGGAGTTAGCTTTTTTTCATCTGTGGCAAGCATTTTAGTCAAATTGAATTTTGCCAGGCTCACCAAGGTTATTAGCAGTATTATTAGTCCTAATCATACAACAGTAATAATACTTCTTGGGATCACCATAAACCTGAAAACATCTGAATACCTCACAAATATTAATTTAAAAACTCCACAGGAGATCTGAGAAACCAGCAGAAATTGTCAGCTTTGCTTCAGAGCTGAAAACAGCCACAGCAAGCAGAAGTGGCAGTTTGCTTGATGGATTTCAATTAATGGCTGTTCCCTTGGTGTCATGAAATGTCAGGTGCACAGTGCCTCTGGCTAGACTGCCAGGTTAAAAGCAGCAGCTCACAGCACAAATCTGGAGCAGGAGCAGTCAGTAGTAGGTTTGGGAACTGCAATCAAAAGGATGGGCTCTTCCACTGAGAGCTGGGTTTTCAGTAGCTGCTGTACTTTTAATGGCACTGCTGGACATGCCCCAGGTATCTTGTGCCTTAGGATCCATGGGGAACGGCTCCTTTGGAATATCCCACTTCCACTTCTGCCCATCTTCAGTGATGCTGAAGATCAAGAACATATCTAAAATCTGCAAATGTCCCAACAAGCTATGGCCATCCACTCATTTGTCAGCTTTTATGTTAGACCTTTTTGAATGAAGGAGGCAAACTCTGACAACCACAAGGAACTCCTCCTTGACTCCACAAGGAACTGCAAAGCCGATGACTACTTTTCCTGCCTAATTATTTCCCTGACTTATCTCCACTGGTATGAAACCTCCAGCAGTGACCAAAATATGACAACAGCACCAAGGAGTTTCTAGAATTCATTTTGATTTTAAGTTAATTTACCCTGCAGATATCACCCAAATCCATTTTGTAAAGGAAAACATCAGGCACCTGGTAAACAAGTTTCATCTAGATTCTTAACCAATGATGTCTAACAGTTTTTGCAGCATGGGGCAATTACTTGTACAAATTGCAGACTCCTCCAAGGTACATTATGTCACAGCATTTGGATGATTGGATGTACAATTTGGAGGAGTGACTTTTCTGTTTTATTGATTTATTCAAAACACGTACCATTTGTAGGCATAGAAAGGACACAGACAAAGCCAATCTGGACACAGACAAGGTCAATCTTCACTTGAAGTCAGAAGGACAAAGTCCTAAGGACAACAGCCTCACAAGTGAGAGATCAGGTGCAGTTTCTCACTCTGACACAAACTGCTCATGTGATCTTGAACATGTCTCATAAGCTGTCCCAATCATAAAATTAGGATATTAGTAGTTCACGTCAAAGCAGTACAAAAAAGAAAGTACAAAGTAGATAGTTCACGTCAAAACAGTACAAAAATTCGATGTCTACACTGAGTCCTCACCCATCAGTGTCTTCTAAGACAAAAAGCAGACTGATTCAATTTTGTGACCAGACTGATTCAATTTTCTTCTCTGTGATACAGTCACTCATCTTTGACAGGTGGGCAATTTCTAACTCTGTGACTGTGCTCACCCCCTATGCTCCATGCTTGTGAAGACATTCTCTGAGAACCTCTTCTCTCCTCTGGAAAGGTGGATGCTCTGACTTCACCATCATATTCATCCAGTTACTCCATTTAATTCCCCAAGTTCTTTAGAAAGCTCTCCACCTTTGCAATGAGTTTGAAGCATCTCATTTGTTGACAATAAATCCTTATGTTTCACATGTTCCTTTACATCTGCTGTGATACCTACTCCAATTGCTCCTTACAAAAAAGACACTGGTCCTCTGGTTGAAATTCTGTGAGGTCTTGCTTTTGCAGGCATGGCAGAGTTCATTTTCCTCCACTTCCCTGTGTCTCAGCTACACCAGCCCCAGCAATTCCTCTGCACAAACACACTGGTTCCACAGAAGTTTTGCCATGTGATGCCTAGTGACTTTAATGAGAACTCCACAGCTGCCATCTCACACAGTGCTTTGAAGATCTGGGCTCCATGTTTCATCCCAGATAGACAGGCTATTAAACTATGGCAAACAATTCAGGCACAGGCTCTGGCTTGGCCAGCTTTCTCCACTTACATGTTACTCTAGAGCCAAAGCAGCTTCTGGGCTTGCATTCAGGCAGGAATGGAAGTGATGCTGCCTCTCTCTGGGAGCCCTGCTAGCCAGCAGATCCTAGAATACACAACCCAAGCAAAGGTGGGGGTCCTCTGCACACCCTGCTGGTCTTGCACTCTCCAGGCATAAGCTTTGGCAAACACGTCCCACCCCCTGCCCCCAAGACTGGCAGGTGTTTGGGGAGTTTCTGCAGGGTAAGGCACACTGCCCTTGGCTGCAGTCATTCACAGAACCATGGAATTACACAGAGCTTTCTGAAGAGCTTTTGTGACTGTGATAGAAAAAATAAAATAAGCAAAGGCAGGATGAAGGGAAGGATGCTGGAGTCTGCTGCCAGCCGGAGAGGATGGCTTTGCATGGGAGAATTTCCTGTTCACAGCCTGGGGACAGCTATGTATAACCTCCACTTGCTAAGGGCAGAGGCTCTCTGGATTTGTGTAGACCCCACTTTCCCCTAGCTCTGTCTCACCCAGCTGTGGGCTCTGTGCTCTACGGACACATTGACCTTCACTGCTGCTCCTATTTCCCTCCAAATGCAGGGAAGGACAGACAATCCTACAAGCAGACAACAGGACCATAATGTGGGACTACAGGAAGGGAATGGGTTGCTGAGGTCCCAGACTCATGGGCACATGAGTCCAATGCAAGTATCGAAGAGCAGGATCATGTTGCCACAGATTTCTGCATCATTCTTCCTCACTTCCATGAATCCATCAGCTGCCAAGAGCAGCTGCCTGGTGTGGCAGGCCTGCTCCACACCACCCAAATATCCAAGAGCTGTTCTGCACCTGCAGCAGGGCAGTGGTGCAACAGGTCATGCCCTTGCCTAACCCTTCCCTTCCCCCAAACACTGGGTTTGTTGGTAGCTGTCTCCTTCACCGAAGAGTACACCTGGCTGTGCTGTCAGGTGAACAGTGTCTCACCATCACCCTGTTCCTTAGCTCTCACACAATTGCAGCAGAGGGTGTAGGATGCCCACCCCTAGGCCTAGCTCCATGGCCAGAACCGTAGCCCTCTCCTTCTCTGTGGAGGTCCCCCTCAGCAGTAAAAAAGAAACAGAAAGGATCTGGAAAGCTCTGTGACCCAGTGCTGTTTTTGCATTTCTTTACACACATTACTCTCTGAACGGGCAGAGATCTGTGAAATTGCTGATTCATTAACATCTTCGCTGTCTTGGCTGCTTCAAATGAGAGTTCACTCTGACCCAAGAATGGTTTACTTCTCTTGGCTGTTCATCACACACCGATATTGTCTCCAGTCCCTCAGATTGTGAGGGATTTGTGTAAAAATAAATTTTATTAAATTTCTTGTGAAGTTGTTACTTTTGAGCAGTGAAACACTCAAGTCTCTGACAGAGAAAGGAATGATATCCAGAGTTAGTGTTGGGAGAAGACTACTTACCAACTTCATACCCAGCCAACTTCCTCAAACCTATCAGTATCAGCATGTTTGCCAAGTCACAGCTTGGGGACCATGGAAGAATGGATGAGAACCTCTGACAGTCAAGGGCCCCAAACTGGGTCTGTGCATGGACTGCAAATAGGTTTCCAAGCTGCCAAATACTGCACCTGTCCATCCCATACAGGCTACAGCCACCTTCTGTCGCCTCACCAGAAAAGCTTCATTTCCTTCTTTCTCACCTCAGCTGTCACCAGCAGCTGTTTTTGCAGATGATTTCAGCTTTAGTCCTATTGCCTTTGCCTCCTTTCTTTCCTCATTGTGCTCTAAGAATCTGTTACTGCCGATCTAGTTTCCCATGAATGGTCACAGTCTCACTAAGCAGGGCAAAGCTGTGCCCAGTAAGATATCCCTCCAGAGCATGTTTTATGACACTACTGTGGCCAAGAAACTGCCCCCTTCCTCCCCTCTAGCTACATCTTCCTACTTGTGAAACCATCCCCTCAGGACCAGAAGAACTCACTCTAGGGTAAGATGCCTGAATAGGGCTAGCAGGATTTGACCCTGAAACTTTGTTATTAGAGCTGACACCAGAATGCAAAGAGGAGCTGCTCAGCTGCACCTCCCATGAAGATCACCAGCATGGAAGGTGGCTTGCATACCTCGGCATTTGCCCCAGCGTTATCACAGGACAAATCAAAACCATCACAATAAAATTTTGCAATAACCTCAGTTTAATTAATAGTAAGGAGAAAAAAAGTCTTGCCAGGCCAGATGGCAAACTCTTGGTTTCTCACATGATCACTGTCAAATTACCATCTCCACAAAAGAACGTCACAGAATATATTTAATAAACCTTGGAAATGTTTATCAAAGTGACAGTACGGAGCCTGACTGATCTGTCCACCTGAAACAGCCAAATGTAGACTAGGTTTAAGGAGTTACCACCAATAAAGGACTCAAGTGCATAAAGCTAGACTTTAACAGTGCTCAGGCACTGAAGCCCAGAGTCACAGAGGTCCTACTCTCATGTGCCTGTGCTCTGTGGTCTCTCCTTGGCTCACGTTCAAGTTTTATGCTTCCGTACCTGGCCAGAACAGCATCTTCAAGGAGATGCACTTTACACTACCCTCCATGGGCACCCAGGGGTGAGGTGCCTCTTCTCTGATTGCCCTAAGGGATGGGATCTTGTAACCAGCTCGAAGAACACCAAAAGCAGCCTGAGGCTCCTCAAACCACGGAGCTCTAATCCCTTCACTCTCAAACAGAAGCTGCCCACCAACCATGGGACAGGGAGAGCAACCATCCCATTAGTGGAGGGCACGGTTTCACCCTGAAGGCCTTCACCCAGAATAGCTGATCAGCTGGCAGTTAGACAGTCTCATGGGAAGTGAGAGACAAACACTCTCTGATTGAGGAAGGCATTGAACTCAGGTCTCCCACTTCCTCAGTGAAAAGACAGTGACTTAGACATCAGCCAGAAGGAAGGAACACTACTCTCTTATCTCCAAGAGCACTGTCCTTGGGGAGATGCACGCCATCAGTGTTTACAGGACTCAAGCACTAAGTCCTGCGTGAGGTTTCTGTGAGGCTCTGATGGAATGGCAGGGATGGGAGAGTAGATTTCAGAAACACCTGCCCTCAGACACAAACATGGTCTCTGTTTGGGAGCGAGATGTCCCAAACGCTGAGGTTAGGTCTGAAAGTAGCCCTTAGTTCAACAGGGACAACGAGAGGGAGAAAGGGCTCTGCCACTGTATAGCATTGCTGCTCCATTTCTGGGGAGCATACACTCATCTGGACTATGTGGACCCCCACAGCCCATCCCAGCAGCCTGGCCTGCTGTCCCCTCCCTGTGTATGGGCTAGGAAGCTGCTTCTGGCACCGGGATCTGGCTCTTGAGACCAGAGACAGTGGCACCTCCACTTTGGGCACTGAGCCTTCCACACCCTGACTTGCAGTAAGCCTGCACCACTCTCACAAACTCAGGGCACTGGGGTGCCCAGGTGGCACTATCACCACCAGGGGTTTGTCTTTCCTCTGTGCTCTTTGGGTGAAAGGATGTGGTTCACCGAAGCTTTACAGGTTTTTGGCTAGTGAATGGACATGTTCTATGGGGATTTGTTTTGGTTCTTCTATTTTTGTCTTTTGGTGGGACAGTGCACTTTGAAAATTTCTTTCCTTCCCCCTTACAGAAAATAGGAGGAAAAAATGACTTGACACTTTCATACTGCAGCAGAACAATCTTTACACTGTACTAAGTTCTGCCTCATCTGTGTGAAACCACAGTGTACTTTAATGGCCTTATCTGTTACCTTGCAATAATAATAACAACAATAAGAAAACAATTTTCCCATATAAAACAAAGCAATAAAAGTGCACCAACTGCAAGTGCTGATTGGTAATTCCATGTAAAAAGGCAATACAACACAATTTTTGCAAGCTATTTCTCTTGGCAGATGTTATTTCCATTTCCAATATAAGGGCTGAAGTGACTGACACCACTCTTAACTTTAGTTAAACCCTGCTCTAACTGCTGAAGCCACTGTAGAGTTCTGCTTTCATGTTGCTGCTAGCACAAGGAGTTTCAGAATAATTTTGGATTGGCTTGGATACAAGTCTAGCAGGGTGCTACAAATAGAAATAGCAGAAGAAGGTAGTAGAGTAAAAATATGCAGTGTTAGATCACGGGTGGAGAAGTAGCACAGACAGGAAGTCAATGAAAGCAACAGGCATGTTGCTGCTCTCGGCCACTTACTAGATTTTAAATGCACTCTACTTCCAAATTTCTGAAAAAACCACCACTTGCATTAACCTTGCCTCCTGCCTACATATCAGCATTGGTAGTCATTCTGGACAAAAAAAAAAGCAGCCATGACAGGAAGGGGAACATCTGCTTTAAAAGCTGCCCTTTCAAAGCCACCCTGTGCATTGCATCACAGTTCACACAGTCACCGTGCTTTGAAGTTTCATCTCACAAACAGGTACACTGGGGCACAACCCTGCACTTGAACCTCTCTGACCTCTGGGGATACCTGCTCGCAGCCCGGGCAATCCGTGCCTGTGACAGCCCACATCTGACAATCTGTGTGCCTGCAGCCACACCTGCCTGATGCACCTCATGGCCTGCCTTCTCCTCCAGGACCAAGGCCAATTCCTACTGTCTCATGTGGGATTTGTCAGTCACATTAAGGAATCTGAATCTGGATTTAGGAACCTAACTTACGGCACTTGCAGTGGAAAACTTTAGCCAATAAGACTGCACAATCCTATTACCACGACAGCTCAGGAATGTCAGAACTCAGCAGTCTGCAATAAGGTGCCACTTTAAATGTAGATTAAACTGAAAACAGCCCTTATGGCCTAGAGCACCTGGGACAAGTGTCTGCCAGCTGAAATGCCTTGAAGGTAACTATTGCTAGTGAATCAGGTGCTGGCTTAAGGTGCCTACAGTTGCCTCAAGACACAGACAGATTTTTTTTCCAGAGACACTGGTTTTTTTGGTTTTCTTTAGTACCGTACGAAACTTGGCAGCTCCAACTCTACAGAGATCCATGCAAACCTCCTCCAAACCTCCTGCTTGCTTTGGTTCCCATGGCACATCCACTGAGTTTCACTTTGAATTTAAGCCTCACAAATCTCCAAACTCAGACTAGAGAGACAAGCTACACCAAGCCCAGGCTCCAGTTACAGAGCAGGACTGTTCCCCTTCTTCTGAACACTACTGTATGAAACCAAGCTGCCCTACCGTGACACAGGAAAAATATGATCAGCATCCAGTGCAAGGTATTGGGAGGATGTATTTTCTTGTCTGTTTGCAACCTGAGGGTGAAACAAAAGGTGAGATTTTTCCCTGGCTGGTGTCTTCCTGCTAGCCAGAGACAAAGTCACTTGTCCTCTTGGTTCTCTTAGATCAGTCCAGCAATGATCTCAGAGATTTGTTGACATGCCAGTGGGCACTTCTGACAGTGCATGGGGTGCCAGTGGTTCTGCGTTTTCTTTTCTGACAACTCCCAGAGGACTGCGATGCTTTTATGCTTAATATATGCTGTCATTTTGTATTATGACTTTTTTTGGGAAGTAACTTCATAAAGGACCAAAAGAAAACACAATCTCAAACCCCAAAATCCAAACACCACAGAAAACTGAGGGGTTCTGCAGACATCACACATGAATTACTGCTCCTTCAACTGACACAGAGCCAAAAGAAGCCATAGCCCTGCCTGCTTTACAACATGATCCGCCACTGACTGGTGGTTACTGGTCACCAGCATGACTTCCCTGGATTTCTGCTCCTTTTCTTCTCCAGTCCCATGATGTGGTGAGGCCCTTGATAGAGGCTTTTGCTGCTGTATCAGCATTTCTGGCACGGAAAAAAAAAATTGTGACAATAGAGCAAAACTTTGGATTCCACAGCTATGTTGCTTGAAGACCTAAATGACCAAGCACAACCCCAGCGCCTAACTGTCCCCCCTCAGTCTGTCCTCCCCTGCCTGCTTCACGCAGCAGTCACAGAGTGACAGCAAGGGCTACAGTCCTGCATAAAGAACTGACAAATGACTTGCTCAAAGCAGACTGGATGGATTTGCATGTAATGGTTCAATGTGCTGGAATAATATTACAAGCACACTCCATCTAATTTCATCTTCAGCTGAGTATAGTAATTCATTCAATATTGCAATACACTTGACAGATTAAGAAACCTTTTTTATTTTATTAGGCTTAGTTCCCTTTGTATGTCTCTTATTTTCCCTGCAGGACTCTTTGGGAATGCCATACAGTTGCAGGACCAAAAATAGACTAGTATGTGAATATACCAAGCATGTGAATGACTATGCCCCATGATAAAAAACAATGCTATAACTTTAGGGTGATTTTTCAGTAATTCTGTTTCTGTTGATACAGGTTGTCTGAAATCATAATTGACTAGGTTCTGGCGAATAAATAAAACCAGATAAATGATAGATGGGAACATACCTCCCGCACATCCTGGGTTTTTCAAAGGCATGCCTACTACCTACACTCTATGCTCAATCTACACATTTTAAGATCCAGAAGGCACCTTTTTTTCACACCTAACTTTATAATTTTACACTAGGCTTCATAATCCTAAAATATCTCTGTGGCACAAAGCCACGTATACAATACGTGGGTGGAAAAGCATAGTGGGAAAATATTCTGCTGAAACTCAAAACTTTGAAGAAACAGCTGAGTCACTGTTTCCCAGTTAAGGTAGTCTGGCCTGGTTACTCTCTGCTATGTCCCTGATGGTGTCTGGCACACTCCCCCTCTGACTGCAGTGACTCCTGTACACTGCTAAACAACAACTGCCTTGGAAATGCTGGGCTTTCCTCGTGCAGGTGAATCTTTCCACCCAGGCACACGGACCGAGTGAGCACTGATTGTCCTGGGGATTCCTTGGGCATGTGCAGCAATGCAGGTACATCTGCACTGGCTGACTCAGAGACATCATCTCTACCTTGCTATGCAAGGTGATATTCAGCAACATCACCAACCTACGATGTGATCATTTCTCAAGGCAAACCATGTTTTCTGGGCCTGAGAAAAAGAATCCTTTCTTATTAAAAATCATGAACATAGGCAAAATTTCAAAACCTAGCTCAAGTGCACTAAGCTAAAGGAATGAGACAAAAACTTGGGAAAAAAAAATCCCTCTCCTCTCCTCTCCTCTCCTCTCCTCTCCT
>VZSR01001817.1:896987-924590 GCA_013398615.1 Brachypodius melanocephalos | reverse complement strand
CTCTCCTCTCCTCTCCCCTCCTCCCTTCCTGACTCTACAGTCAGCATTATTATTTTGGCAAAGAAGAGGGAGCTGCCTATGAGCCATTTATTACTACATAAAATTACTGAAATTACAAAGGTCTATAAGTAATAACTGCCAACAGATTATAGGCTCTACTAATGCAGTCAGCCATGAAATACATAAGGCTTATTTTAGAAAGAACTCTAGTACAGCCTATACATTCTGATCCTCAGAAAATAAAACTTGCCTTGAAAATATTTTGATCTTTTGACCTGCATTTTAATCATAATGCAAGATTTTCCTCAAAACTTGTTTTTGTGTGTACAGATCAGGAAAGCTTACACAGATGTAAACAACAGCTCAATTTGTTTGTGTAACAATGTGCCAAGTTGTCAGCCTGTAAGAACAATTTTCATATGAACTGCAACAACAATATATACTAATTAGCTTCACCATACACACACAGCTGTGCAAATGTTAGCGTTGGGCTTCACAGTGGCTTGTGGGACAGGTTTGCCAAAATGGCAATATCACAGCTAATTTTTGCATTTTAAGCCCTGTAACAAGAAGCCCACTTTTACTGATAAATCTTCTATAAAAGCTTATTTCCCAGTTTCGAGTTATGTGCTAATGTGATAGCTTCTAGCCAGTCTGACGTGTTTAATGTGTGGAGGAAAAAACACCCATGTGTTTCCTCCTCTACCGGGAGGATATAATCCATATTGTACATCATAAAGCAGTGCTCAGGATGTGAACACACTCCAAATTTCAATTATCTTACTCTGCTCTACCATCATATTGGAATTATGGGTGGGACTCTTGTTGGTGAAAGAAATAGAGGGAAGGTTTCATGTTTTCAAAAAAATTCTGCAACTTTTCTTGTTGTTCTCACATTTCATAATACCCAGCAGTTCTCCAGCAAGAGCACTTTCCTTTTCACAGGAAATGACTCTGTCTGGGGCAAAAACATGCTTTTCTAAATAAACACATTTATATAGTATGAAAACTTAAAAAATTAAGTAGGCCAGCATCCCTACACCCTGCCTGCCATCACCAAGCACACAAACATGCCCAGGCTTTGGCTGGATAACATTTCAAGTGTTAGGCCTTCCAAGAGTAGACATCAGTTTTCTCTCCCTCTGGCCCTTTTTCTCCTCTTCCTGGATTTTTGTCCTTGAGCATTTGCTCCTAATCCAGTTATACTCAATGCTAATTTTGCCACTGGCAGAATTAAACTCTAAACAGCCTCGCATCCTAGCTACAGCCTTTTATCTCATCTCTTCTCCAACCTTCCGTCAGTATCACCTTTTCTTCCAAACACATCGCTCCTTGTCTCCAATGGCATTTCTGCTTCTGCTGGCTGCTGGGTGCCCATGGTTGGCCCGTAATGCCCTGTGCTGTGGCACCATGCTGGGGAAGGGAAACCCACTCCCTCATTCACATCTGTTCTACGTGTTCAGCAGCACTGGAGACAGCATTGCCAGGCTCATGTGAAGGTCCTTCTGTGCTCGTTTGCTCAGCCAGTCCTGAGCACAGCCCCTGCTGCAGCGTGAACGAGCAGAGGCAGGGCACCAGCAGAGCCTCCATCACTGTCAGCTGCAGCATTTGCAAAGGAGATGCAACCACATCAATATGTCAATTTTCTCTCTATTAACAGCATACCTCAAAAGAAAAGGCAGACACAACTCCATGTGCTTCCAGGAAGGTCCTCCAAGCCAACCAGGAATACCCAGCAGAATCAAAGATACCTGTATTCCATAATGAGCATCTTGCATATAAGCATGTAAGCCTCTAAAAATCATTGATCAGTTATGGGCACAAAATGCAAATACCAAAATACACACTGTCCAGCTGAGCCCCAAAATGTTTTCATTACTTAAAATCTTCTTTTATCAGCTACTGAAAGGGAAAGAGAAAATTTCACTCTACTAAATGAATACATGAAAACTCTCTCAGCTGGCTGCTCATGAACTCTTGCAGGGATAATTCAGGTCACTGATGTAACACTGAGGAATACATCCAGCTACTGAACAAAAGTCATGATGAACATCAGTCATGTCAAGAAATATCTGCTGCTGTTTAAAATTCTAAGGAAATCATTCATATACAAATTAGCTAATAAAAGTTTGTTATATTACTGATAGCTAAAAAATCACATTTCCTAAAGCACTTGGTAATCCCATTACATGATATATTACATGAGTTAAATTAAAAACATGAATTACATTCTTCACATATTATATAATGACCTATATTTTGCTATGAGTCTCATGAAATAGCCACTTGGAATTCACCTTAGCAAAGGCTGCCTTTAGACTGTTTTTATCAACTCGGAATTCTTGATGTGATATCTGTAAATGTTATTACTCACAACGCAAACAGAAAGCAGTATACTTAGAGCTTTATTTATTTACATTGCCTACATGTTCATTTAAATCTGAACTTGATGCTGTCTTGTGGAAATCACAGACTGACTTTTTCAAACAAATGTTGCCAGTGGAGTTGTTACATACATTCCTCTCTAAGCAAACCAAATACACAGTGTTACTCTTAAAACTGCAGTCTAGGGCATCAAATCCCAGTTTTATTCCAGTCCACAGGAACTCCCCTCACCACCAAATACAATTTGAGTAAGCCAATTCTGTAACAAATAGCAAGATAGGTCAAGAAATTCTTGGTATGAAAACTCTGGCAATCCCATTCTTTTGATATTTAACATGAGTTCCAGTAAACACAGGAGGGTTGCTGACTGGAATGAAGCAAACATCAGTGGCACACAGCCTTTCAAATTTTGTATTAGATTATGAGAAGTCCAAATGCTAATTTGCACAATTATGAATCAACAACATTCATTTCAGCCTGACTCTGTCATCAGCATTTTCACTGAACTGACATATCAATAAAAATGTGAACATAACTTTTAAAAAGTTTGGGAAGATACATTCCCAGTCCAACCAAACTGAACATGGTTCCACCACAGCAAACTAAACCCTAATGTATGAACAACAATACAAGAAAGGAAAATTTGTATGACAGAAATGATTATAAGCTTTTATATAAGAGCTAGAATATGTGACACTCAGTGACCACAGCAGATCTGGCATTCATCCCTGATCTCAGAGTTGCTGGTTTGTGTGCACTTACTGTTATTCACATAGTCTCCCCTCCCTGAGGGACTTGAATACAAATCATATGGTGGACCCAGCATGTAATAGCAGCTCAAGATTCATTTGGGTCTTGAGGCAAGTCTAGAGCCAGATGCATTAGGGAGCTGCAGAGCAAATACCCAGAGCAAGATAACTGTGACACAACATTTCCACAGTATTCAAGAAAGTCTGAAACAGTTTGAGGCATCTGTTCAGCCAAGATTTTTCCCTGACTTCAAAATGATTTTGCCAGAGAAAGTGGTTTGAATGTCTAAAGTGGGGTCAATTCCTAAATGTGGTTATTTTAAATGTAAGCAACTAAAAATCACAAAACCCCTCTCAGAAAGGGTTCTGTGCTAATTCCTCTCTACTTGTGAGTGAAGCTGCACTCAGAAAAGAATTCATTGCTGCCTTCTACTGAGCATTCTCACATTTCGTAAAAGTCATCAATAAAGAGACATGCCTAAAACTAGGGGAGGTCTTGAATCTCTCCGTTGACTAAGAGCTGTTGTTAAAATAGAAGTTGCCCTGCCACACAGACAATACAGTCAGTGCAGGTAACCAGAGCCAGCTTCCACCGCATGGGCCCAATCCTGTTCCCACTGAAGTCAATGGCAGAACGCCAACCTGTCTAATGGGAACGGCAACAAGCCTTCTATCTACTTAATACAAATGAAGATACTCATCTCCTCTTTGACATGTTTTGGGCTCAAAGCCATTGGCTGACACTTGTTTGGTTCTCTGCATGTATGTGACTCATGGGATAATGCCTAACTTCCATTCTGCCAGACCTGTCTTTCTCTGTGGTTGCCTATTAATTTCAGAGGCAAGATGCAATACTGCAGTAAAATAGGATGGTGTTAAACTAAGAAAATTGCACTTACTGAGAGCAAATGAATCAGATTCCCTTTGTGAGGACTGCCTTCCAATTAAAGAGGTTTACCCACATAGTCCTGAAGGCATCAGCCCATTTCTCCTGCACAGAGAGGGAGTTTGTGGAAGTCTCTAGCAAAGTATTTGGCAGTACAGGTAGTGTAAACATACTGCCTTTGCCCCACCAGAGGTAACCTGAGGAGCAACCTCGTAAAGGAAAGGACACTAAAAAACCTGTATTCCAAACAGTTGATTTTTATTTCAGGCTGTGTTAATCTGGATATACAGGAGTTCAATCAGCTAAGCATATGCCGATTTTCCACCAAAGGTAGAAAATCTCTTTGAGACACGGGCTGATTTTCTCTCTTCGGATCCATAGACTAAGTCTGATTAGTAGTACCATAAAATAATAATAATACAATACAGATTGGAAGGAATATCTGAACAGACTTTCTGGTTCTTCTGAAGCTTCTTGTGATATGCTTATTATTACTAAGTCTTGGCTTTAAAATGGAGTATGCATTTTATGTGTGATACAGAAAACCACAGTGTAACACTGATATTTGTGTGGTGTTTGTATGCAATTTCATGCGTATAGACATGGATTTCATTACAGGGGAAGAAAGACACCCCCAAATTCAGAGATGTCAATGTATAAAACATAATTTTTTACTTCATTATAGCAAGAGAGGGCAGTGGGCCTGTTTCTCCACCCTTTACTCACAAATGTGCCATTCTTTTCACCACTGAATTGGGTCAAAGCCAATTCAACCAATAAATCCAAATCAGTAAGCACAAGACACCTGCTTTGTCCTTCCAGCAAAGCATCTCTTACTGCTCGACTTCAGTGTAGAAATTTGTTCCTTTCCTCCAAACTCCTTGAAGCCAGTAGACAAGGAAAGCTTCTCAGGGGCAATTCTCTTGTCACAGCAATTAAAAATAAAAGACTGAGAAATAATGACATTCCTCCACCACCCCCAACCTGCTGCAGGACTTTGCCACGGTCATGAGCAATCTCTCAACTCTGTACACAATGCTAGCAGACATCTACTCCCTTCATCCTCAACATGTGATTACTTGCTCAGCCTCTCAGCCAGTGCCCAACCCCCGCCTCACCCCCTCGTGTCCCCAGCCCCATGTCTGGGACTGGTGAGGGGCAAGGGTGGAGAAGGAAGGACTGCACAGCCCCACTAGTGTGGCAGGACGGGCAGAGGCTTGGCAGCATTGCAGCAGTGCTGTGTATAAAAGGAACAAGCTCAGTGGGAAAACCAAAAAACCACCCAGTAGTCATGAAGACAAATGTTGCTGAGCACATACACCCACAGCACCCTCCCAGGGCTGGAGGTGATCAAGCCTTTGCCCACGGCAGGCTACTCTGGGTGCAGGGTGCCTGTGTGCAGGGAGATGAGTGCAAGTGCCACTTGTGAGAAGAGTCCCTGCCCACCGTTGTGTCACACTAACCCATGTGTGCCCACAGCACAGCAGAGCAGCTGCTGCCTGCCATCCTCTGCAGCAGCACAGGCTGGCAGCTGTGCTCACAGCAACGTGCTGCTCCAGACAGTCCCCAGAGGTCCCTTCCAGCTTCAACTGCCCCATGATATTTGGAGTGGACAGTGCATAAAATCCTTTCCACCATCCAGCCTGTGTAGTACATGCCTAAACACTGCTGAAACAGGCAATGCAGGGGGTCACGTGTGAGACTGGAGCCCTGCAGGACTGCAGGCTTTGACCCTGGTGCTAAGGCACATGTTCCTGGACATGTTGCTCTCAGAACCTTTTTCATCTGGGCAATGACTTAGGGACTTTCTGAAGGCTCAGCTGCGTGCCAGGGTAAGGGTTTGGTTTGAAAGGAAGAGAAAATGCAGATGTGCAGCTGGGAAGGGCTGGGATGGGGCTGCCAAAGCAGAAGGCAGTCCGCAAAGAGTACGTAGAGACTGCAAAAAGCTCCGTGCTGTGAGAACTGTTTTGTCTAAGCCATGACTGAGGGCCTTGTCGAGGGCTCAGCCTACAGTTAGGGTTAGGATTAGAGAACGCTGCTCGCTTTGGCACTGTGTTTAAGGAAAGTGTCTCTAAACACTTTTCTGCTATCAATAATTTACTCTTCATACTATTCCAGGGCATTCTGTGTTTATATAACTATTGAAACACCTTTGTGGTAGACAGGTGATCTCACTTTTGAATCACAGAATGGCTGATTCTTCTGCCACTGAAGACTAGTTTAATCTACAGTTCATTTAAATTAATGGAAAAATCTGCTTTGTGAGGCCATAAATGATTTGCTGAAACCACACACACACACACGGTGAGTCACAGTTCAGAACATAACTCAAACAACCAGGACTGTATTCCCATGCTCTAACCACTAGATTACAGTCCCTCCCACATATACCCTGCAATAATCTTTGCTCAAATGATAACAGCATTTCCCCACTTTACACGTTGGACAGCATTACTCAGTAAGGCACATCCTACTCGATGGGTGTACAGCTCTGCAAGGCTGTGGAAGGAAGCAAGCACAAGTAAAAGTCATTATTTTTGCCCAACACCACTAGAACTTAACTCTCTCCTTGGAAAATTACTGACTCTGGACCCCACAACTTACATTTAACTGAAAAGTGAAATGCTTGATCCCGATTTGCACTCATCTTTCATCACCCCAAGCAGCGAGTGCTTGCAGACTCACCATCACAGTGGATTTCGGGAGAGCAGCCTCGCCTTCCGTCCCCTCACGGCGCAGGACGAACCCCGCTGGGAGCAGGCAGAGCCCCTCGGAGCGACCCCGTCCGGCCCAGGCCCAGCAGGGCTCGGGGGCTGCACCTGCACCCGCCCCAGGCGCTTCGGGAGTCCAGTGTGACCCCACGGCTCGGGCATCGCCGGGTCACACATTTGCGGATCCAATTCTCTCTTCGGGGTGTTTATTTCTGCTATGATGTGCCGCGCTGGACATGGCCAACATGAGGGCAATGGGCACCCCACGGAGCAGTGAGCTGTGGGGGCGCGGCTCTCCCGGGTGGATCCCCCTCCACGGGAAAGGTCAACACAGGCGCTGCTGAAGGGCCAGGGTCTGGGGCAGCTTTCCCTCACACGCCTGAGGCGCAGTCCCAGCAAAGTCCCACCAAGTCCCGCCGGAGAGAAGGGCAGGCAGCGCCCCGAGACCCCGCTGACCCCCCACAGGGCGCCCGGGCACTGCGCCACACGCCGGGGGCTATTTCACCTCAGGGCCGGCCGCCCTCACGGGGCAGCTCCGGGACAGGACGGGACGGCCCAGGCGGAGCCACCGCTCCCCTCACGGCTGCCCCTTCCCGCCCCCATCGCCGCCCGGTCTCTCGCCACCTCCCCGCCATGGCCCGCGGCCGGACCCGCCTGCCCCGTGCCCTCCCCGCGTCCCACCGGCACCGAGGGCCCTGGGGCGGTGCCTGCGGGTCCCGGGGCCCGACCCCGCGGGAGCGAAACTCCCCGGGGCAGGGGAGGGCTGCGTCTGGCCGGGAAGCGCCGGGCAGTGGCGGTGCTGCCGGGACAGCGGGGCCCGGCCCTGCCCGCCGCCTCTTTCTGCCCGCCGTGCCCCGAGCTTGCCCCCCGCGCCCCGCTCGGCCCCGCAGTGTCCCGGGCGGAGCGCGGGCTGCCCGGCCGGCCGAGCCCGGGGTAGAGGCGGGCTGCGTGTCCTCGGCACCCGGAGCCTCCCTCGTCCGTCCCGCCCGCCCGTCCCCGCAGCCCGCAGCCCGCCCGCAGGCCCCCGGCCCGGCCGCGGCGCGGTGAAGGGTGAAGCGAGGCGTGACTCACGGGCACACATCTGCCACCGCAAGCGTTTAGGAAATTGCTGTTCTCTTAAAGGCAACCGTGTATTTATTTCTCTGGGGCGAAAACCAGGGTTCTGCACTCCATTAACGCGTTTCAGTCACCAGCCCTGGCAGGGGATGCAGAAGTCGGTGGAGAGCTGGATGCTGGTCTGGAGAAAGAGGAGAGCTTTTGCACTCCTGCAAGGAGAAGAAGTGGAAACAAGCAGAGAGGCGGATGGTTATGGTAGAATATATGCTGTTTATTTATGAAGGTAACCAGGACTTCTGACAAATTTTATATGCAGTTCCCCCCCAAATTAAAAAAAAAACAAAACACCAATGTGTGTGCATATACATACACGTATACATACCATACACACACTGCACACACATACACTCGCTGCCAGCACTGCTCCCACTGTCATGCTTTCAAACAGCTCCATCCACCTTGTTCTCTTTTGTTGTCAAGACTTACTTCAGTTGGACAAATCGTTATGCAGCTACGACACAAGGAAGAAATGTTCTGCATGGCTACCAGAATGCCCAGGGGGCCTGTTTGTTTGTTTATTTTTCTCTCACTCTAGGAGAAGCTCCAGAGTCCAAAGGTGCAGCAGCACCAGGGACAAGCCTCCTTGCCCCACCACAGGCATCCTGCAGCCCCACAACCCATGCCCTCTTCGAGGTACTGCTGCCTTGGGGTTGGGAGGCAGCAGCCAGCCCAGGACAGTGTGAAGAAAGCAACACACACTCATACTCACCCACCCATACAAATAATAAAATAACGTTGCAGCACAAGGGCATAGTCTCTGTCACCAGATAAGAAACTCGTGTGATGGCAAAGATCTAAGTAAGGCAATAAAGTATAGCTAGTGTACACGGAACGGCTTTCACATTACATGAGGCACATTTTGGTCAGACAGAGACTTGGAGAAGAGCTAAATGTCCTGGAATAAAGCAAAATACACTGAAAGTTCATAGTAAATACCCGCATCAATAGGTATTTATTCATTTGTGCTTCGCCACGTCGTGACATACAGTACAAGACACTGCTGCTCTTTCTTTCGATGGACAGAGCTCACCACGCTCTTGCAAGCTGCTGCTCCATCAGTCCCAGGCTGTCCATCAGTCCTGCAGCGGTTCTGGCCCCCTGCCCCCCTCCCGGCTGAGGTAGGGGACAGGGCTCGGCAGAGGCAGCCCAGCCAGGCTGCGACAGTCCTGGCAGCAGTCTGGTGGCTGCCCCACACCTCAGTGCTCCTAACGGCGTCCAGTGCTGCACATCTCTCAGCCTCAAGTCTTCTTCTCATCGCTGACTTCCTCAAAGCTGCTCCTGCCTGCTGCAGTGCAGGCCAGCTGGAAGGGGTCTAGCAGGACACCCCAGACACTCCATCCCTCAAGCCTGCACGTCCCTCATTCCTTCTCCTCGCACCCTGCAAGGCTGGAGGGCATAGTAAGCCCCAGAGCTTACAGCCAGCTTTTAAGGCACATCTGGGTTGCTATATGTGCTTTATTACTGTTGTTATTATTATTATTACTGTTATTTACCCTGTGTAGACACGTGGTCTTTTAATTCTTTCTTCTCCTTGCCTTTCTCCTTAGAAAACCCACCACGTTTTCAGCTTACTCGTGTGTCATCTCTAAGGCACAAACCTTTTAATACTAGAGCTGCCTGGCTTCTTGTATAGGTCGTGAATTGATAAAAAACATACGAAACAAAACAAAACCAAAACAACCCCCCGCTCCCCTCCCCGGTACATAGAGTATCTGTGCGCGGGCAGGGCAGCCCGACCGGCCCCGGCGCGGCGCTAGGCGCAGCTGCCCATGGCCTTCACCAGCGAGCTCTCGGGCAGCTGCCTGAAGATGCCCCGCAGAGTCTCCAGCTCTCGGGTGAGCTGCTCCACCCGCTTGCGCAGCCGCTCGTTGTCGGTGGTGAGCTCCAGCACCTTCTGCTGCGTCTCCACGTTGCGTTGCTTGGCCTTGTCCCGGCTCTTGCGCACCGCGATGTTGTTGCGCTCCCGGCGCACCCGGTACTCGTTGCTGTTCTTGTCCACTGTCTTTTTCGATTTGCTCCGGTGGTCGGAGGGCATCATCTTGAGGGTGCCCGCGGCGGGCAGGCCGCCGGGAGGGTGCGGGTGGTGCGGATGGTGCGGGCTGGGTACGGGCGTGGGGGGCGGCGTGGGCTGCCCGGGCTGGAGGTGCATGGTGGTCTGGGCGCAGTGGGCGATCTGGTACTGGAGGTGGGACGGGTGCTGCTGCGGGGCGTGATGGGGATAGAGGGCCGACAGGGCCGCAGACTTCACCTCCTCCTCCTCGCGGGGCTCCTGCTTGATCACCAGCGGCCGCAAGCCCGGCGCGGCGATGCGCTCGTAGAGGGGGTCGAGCTTGCCGTCCATGTAGCCGGCCACGCAGCCGAAGAGCGGCTGCTGGTGGTGCTGCGGCTGGTGCCCCGGCGCCGAGGCGGCAGCGCCGGCCCCATGCATGGCGTGGAAGTCGAAATCCCCGGCCAGGATGGCCTTGGCTTTCTCCTGCTGCTTGCTGTGCTGGAAGAGGTCGGCCAGGAACTCGTCGTTGAAGGCGGCGGGGTCGATGTAGGCGCTGATGTCGATGGAGTTCTCGTTCTCGCAGATGTCGCCGAGCTCCGCGCCGCCCGCAGCAGGTGCCGCCGCCGAGGAAGCCTCTCTGTAGCTGTAGGTGCTGCCGGGCAGGGGAGTCTGGAGCTGGTGGTGCTGGCCGCTGCTCATCGGGGGCCGGGAATCGACCTCGTAGAAATTGGCTTGCTCCATGAAGCAACTACAGTCTGCCGGGCATGGTGAAGGGCTCCTGCAATCCAGGTTTCGAATGGGACGGCGGCGGCAGCGGCGGCGGCTCTAGCAGTGTCGCGGCGCGGTGCTGCACGGCTCGGCTCGGTGCACCCGGAGCCCGTCCCCCGGCCCGGCCCGGCCCCGCTGCGCTCGCTGCCTGCCCTGTTGCTGGTTTGCTAGTGGGCTGCCGCGCTCCTGCGTGCCGTATATATACAGCAGGGCCGGGGATCGCCCTCTAGTGTCCAGCCTCCTGCTGGGAACCTTTGACCGCCGCGCAGCCGGCTCCCAGCGCCGCGGCCGGGCACGGCCGACCTCCCGCCCGCCCCCGGGAGCCGCCGCACCGCGGGGACAGCGCCCCGCGCTCCTCGGCCCCCCCCTTCCCCTCCTCCCGCCGGCGCCCCGAGCTCGGCGAGCGCTGGGTGAGTTCCGCCGAGGAAACTCCGCGCTGAAAAGAGGCCCGGGAGAACGGCGCGGGGACTTTGCGCCCGCGCTGCCGGGGCCGCTCGGCGGGGCAGAACGGCCGAACGCGGCCGGAACGTTTCCACGGCCAGCTCTACCCCCAGAGCTCCGGCCCAGCTCCCCGGCCGCGCTTCGCAGACAGTCTCAAAGTTCACCATCCGCGCATTCTTGCACGTATCTGGCCAGTCGGGAATATTCGCCCCGTCGGGCTTGGGACCCGAGGCGCTGCCTGGCCGGCGGTGGTTCCCTGCGGCAGAGCCCTGCAGCCGGCGGGCTCGGAGCAGCCGCCCCAAGCCGCCCGCGCCGCACTCCAGCGCGGCCCGCCTGCCCCGGCCCGGCCCGACCCGCGGGGCTCGCCCGGTCACAGCGGGACCCGCGGAGTGCGGCCCCGAGCGCCGCCGGGACCTGCCCGGGACAGGGGAGCGGAGGGTGCCCGGCTCCGCTGCTCGGAGGCGATCGGCGCTGCCGTCTGCGGCGCTTACCGCCGGTGCCGAGCGCGGAGGAGCTGCCCCGCCTGCACGGAACAGCGCGGGTCGGGTCACCCGCGGGCCGCTTCATTCCCCGCACGAATCGAGCAGGTAAATATAATGATGGATTTCCCCAAACGCACACTCAGCAATGTCGACTAGTGCCGGGCACGGGCCGCCTCCCGGCCTTGACCCGGGATAACCGCGGGCTCAGCGGGGCCCGGACCCTCCTGCAGTGGCCAGGAATCCATCCCTGTGCACTGCGGGCCTGTGCCCGGCCCCGCAGTGGCCAGGAATCCATCCCTGTGCACTGCGGGCGTGTGTCCGGCCCCGCCGCAGCAGCCCTCCCTTCCCAGCCTCGCTGTTCTGCGGGTTTTGAAGGCGATCAATGTTCCCGCAAGTGCGGGGCTGCAGAGGACCCTGCGTGTCCCAGCCACCGCTCGCCGCCGCCGGGGTAGGCACCAACATGTGGCTCCTACAGAGCACAGGCTCCCCAGGAGCCTCCGTCTCAAGCTTCAGCTCGGGAGGGCTGAGGATGCACAGAATTCCTCTTGCTGCCATCACTCGCAGTACGCACAATAGATGTGTCTATCCCCACTTGCACAGCACCCAGGTGTGCTCCCACGGGAATTAGCTCTCCTGGTCCCAAAGGTCCCTTTGAAAGGACAAAGCAAGCGCACTGGAGCAGGTGTGGGCTTAAAATTCCTACGGAAAGATTTGCAGGGAAAATGAATCAAACATAGATGGCTGGAGAAAAAAAAATGCAATTCTTAGTTCTGAGTGTTGTAGTAAAAGGAAATTGTGACAGTAAATTCCTCAGAAAGGGTTTGACAGATTTCTTGCAATTAAAAATAACTGACAAAGGATTCAATAGGAAACAAAAATGACAATGCACCAAACCCCCATGTTTTTGTTTCACGCAATGCAGGTGTGAACTTTTGTTTCATGAGCAAATGCAAGGCCATCAGAGCCAGTGTCCTCTCAGGAGAATGGATTCTGTAACTACAGCAGGGAAACATTAATTCACAGATTACAGAGTATACTTTTCACTATCAATTGAAAAAAAAATCCTATATTGTTTTTATATGCAGTCATTATTTTCTAAAATTATACGCCTTGGTTTCAATGCAGTAGCAGTGCCTCACAGGGCTGCTTCCACAGGGAGCTGCAGCACTGTCTGAGCCATGAAAACACTCATATAAGAACTCTGAACCAAGTCCTGGTACAGAGGAAAAGCCTCAGGTCTGGGACAGGAGTCAGTTTTAGGTGTTTCAGAGTGGAAAGTAAAATGTCCCTGACTGCACTCAACTGTCCAAATTCAGCTTGTTCTACTCAGATGAACTGATTTCCAGAAATGGGACAAACACAGAGTGGACTTTTTGCCTGCTGGGAGAAACATCATCTGGAATAAAAGCTGGTAAGCAGTTTATGCTTGGAGTTTTCGAGAGGCTTTGTCTGACTCTGAAGTCAAGAAAACAAGAATAGGCCATGAACATTTAAAATAAAAAGTCAGTGCTACATGAAACAGCAGAATAGTAACTATGAAAGTGTAAGCAGAAGTGTATCACTAAGTTTGTGATTTAATAATACCTACGCCTCTCTAGTCTTAAAAACACTCTCATATTTTATAATCATTCTGAAATTAAGGCCTAACTACATATTAAAAAAAAAATAAAGTAAATCAGAACATTTAGGATCAGATTCCATTCCTAATTACTGTAATTAACAAACAAGTCCCCACAATTTAAGGACTGGTTTGCTCAGTTTTGGAGGGTTTTTTTTTCTACATAGACCCCTTTTATCTAAGTTAAGAACTTTTAAGTCTTCTATTTTTACACAGAACCCTAAATTCCTGTTCAAATTATTTTAATATGGTACAAAATGAAGTTCCTGGCCTTATCAAAAAGACATCTCTTTGTCTTTTTATTTTCCCTCCCTGTTTGAAGACAAATAAAATGTTTAGAACCATATCATCCCCAAACAAGCACAAATGCTTATTTCCACATTCATATCAACAGTGATTAATACCAAATATTTCAAATTTTAAAGACAAAACTCGTTGCTTAAGTTACATGAGCCGGGGAGCTGATTTAACGAAGAGAGGAAGGATGTGAGTTGCACTATGTCTCCCTGAAGCAGCGCTGTCAACTCTTGAGGGTGCTATTCTTCCATCCCAAAGCAGATCTTGCTGTCCAGAAGCTCAGGGAGGGCGAGCAAAGTGCTCCACAATTCAAAACAGCAGCAAGGGTCATCTCTACTGAGTCAGCTGCACTCCTTTCTGCTTAGGGAAGGAAGCTGAACAGAAAAACATAACTGTGAAGAATGTCACTAAGTGCATTTGTGACTATTAAGATCTTTTAATTGCATTGGAACACTGAAGCCTCTTTCTTTCACCTGAGCTCTGCTGCTGTGTTGTTCTCAGGTCTTTCACCCCTGTGGGCTCCAGGATGGGTTCCTGGCTGCAGGCTGGCTCTGCAGGCTGTGGGCAGGATGGTGCTCTGCTTGTCATCCAACAGCCTGGCAGTTTGTGCACAACATAGCATGTGGCAGCCCTGTTAAGAACCAGAGCACAACTGCACATTTATTTTACTACCTTGTTAAACCAGAATATTTCATTGCTACTGACAAAGCTCCAGGCAGGAGTCTGCACGCAAAACTTCTTGGGGTGAATGGCAGCAGCAGCCCAGCCTCTCCTCTCTCCCAGCTGCGGAAGTGGTGGGGGCAAGGCAGCCTGGGGTGGGCACTGTGGGACAGCTGCCCTGGGAGTGCCAAGAGGATATTCTCCTCAGCTGTGTCCTGAGTGCACCTGGGGAGCAGGCAGAGAGGGAGCAGCCCTGCTTTCCTATGCAAATAAAGAGCTGGCAATCTACCATCTTACTTCTTGTGGTACACTGAAACACAAACTTCTCCCCCTCCTGTTGTGTTTTCTGCCCCAGGGAGGAGACACATGATACTGCACATAGAAGTTGCCACACATGACAATTTTCAAAGGAAAAGACTTTATATGCCAAAGCCTTGGAGGCCTGTAGATCAGTATGCAGCAGTGTGTGACAAGTCAACCAGAACCTTCCCTTCAGCTGGGAAAGGCAGCTGGGGGCTGCTGATCATTTTTAAATGTGCATTTTGGTCCAACAACAGATGATTTAATAACTTATCATTACAGCTTTTCTCCTTTGGAGAAACACAACTCCAAGGTGAACCAACTCAAATCCATGCTATGTTTCTCTTTTTTGCACCATTCCCCTTGTTTTCAGGGTGTCTATGACCAAGTCGTCAATTCTTGCTATCCTTGTGCTCTATTGACTTCTGGCTCTTCTACTGAGAGCTCAGTCCTTTGCAATCTCCAAGGCAGGTGACTGAGGGCAGCTTTTCACTTCCATTTACCTGATAACTGCCCACTTTCATTCAAATGACCCTCACAGCCCAACCTGTTTCCAGATTGTCACCTGTAATCTTGCACCAGTCAGTCTGTGAAGTTGTTTCTTATCCATTCACAGTCTTTGCATGCTTAATGAGCCATTGCATACACGGTTCCTCTCTTATAATTAGGATTGTATTTCACTGACCACATCCACGGTGCCCAAAACACTGCAGATGTTTTTCAGATGTCCTGTTCCAAAGAACATACAGTTGAAATACCACCAAAAAATCCCAAACAAGTGACACTGTTGCTCCTCACCTCTCAGTGTTCTCTTCCTTCTTCAGTACTAGGCCATAACCTTTGCCTTAAGACTTCCACAGATGATGTTATGATGTTTAACAGTAGTTCTCCTAATGGTGTGCATCAGTTATCCCTTTGTTCAGTGTTTGGCCTATCCACAATCACCCACTCTCTCTCTTTAGTCTTTCACCTCTGATTAAATTATAGCCACCTTTCTTTCACACCTGAATTTCCAATCTTTTGTCTTTACCTTACAAACTTCAATGGTTTCTCTCACCATGAATGGCTCATCATCTTTAATTTGTTCATGCTACATTTCCCTGGATGATGGAGCAGTTTATTATCTCTATTGCATAGCTAGAGAGCTGTGAGATGGAATGACTTGTCAAGGCCATACAAGAAATACATAAAAAAGCTGAGCATTTCATCTCTCCTATGCACTAACATTAGCCTGCTAATATCACCACCAATGAGCAGACAAAAGTTTGACTACTGCATTCCTACAAAGGAAGGCCTTTCATACACTGCCTTCTTGTTTTTTGTTTTTGTTTTTTTTTTGTTGTTTTTGTTTTTGTTTTTTTTCTAAATGGAAATAGTTGGATCAATTTTTTTATCTGAAATAAGTTTATCTCTGAGGTGAAGTGCCAAGAAAATGTAATTATTTTTGATTTTTGCCATTGTATGCCTAAAGAAATATATAGAAAATACAGCTTATTTTCTTCCAGACCCTAGCCCTATTCTACTGGATTGAAGACTCTCATTGATCTCAGTAGGAGCCTGTGCAGACCCTTGCCTGGCATACAAATTATGCAGCAGAACAGTAAAAGGGCATCCTACCCCAAACTCAGTTCCCAACTGGACTTTTAGGAAGGTGTTCTCCAAATATTCTCTGAACATTATGGCTCTTAGACTTTGGATAGCTACTTTTCATGGCATTATACAAGAGGGTGTCCAAATCCAGAGATTTCAAATCCTTGTAAATCCAGAAAAAATACACTTTTTTTTTTTCTTTTCCCTCACTCAGGTGACGCCAACTTCCAGCATTTAATTAAGATGTTCTCCAAGTGCCTACACGAACTGTGCAGGGAACTTAGATTTACAAATCTCAATGTCCTGAACTGCACCTAAAACTAGATGCTGAAATAACAGCGACTTAATAGTCTTGTCAGCAGGGCTGCACACGTGGGTCAGCATCAGTATTTACCCAAATCCTGCTAGTGAGAGCAGTAGCATCTCCTCACCTGTGTGAGTCGTTCACTCTGATACCCAAAGTACATTATGGGTATGAGCTGCTCCTTAAAGCAGCAATTTGCAACACGACCTAAAGTGGCATCTAAGGCCAAACAACTGCACTGGTTTCAAAGCACACCTGTGTGAGCACTGGGAGGTAACACTGAATCACAAAGAAGAAAATGCCCTTGTTTGTCTCTCATACGTGTGTCTCTTGTATATGACTGTGCATGAATCCTATGAAAGTATTCATGTAATCACCCTGCAACATTATTCATGTCCTTTTAGTGTAAAAGGTCATTTTTAAGCATAACTTTGGCAGCCCATAGTCAATCCAAACTCGTCTGGTTTCCAGAAGGTGAGCTAGTGCTTGAGAAGGCTGCTTTAGTAATGAGGAAGCTCGCCACTGACTCAGATGTTGCATTTTGCTTTCCAGATGTAACATTTAAGTCAGTTCAAAAGACTTTCAAAAAGAAGATGAGATGGCTTCATCACTCTTTATCAGTAGTTTGCAATGTAGACATTATTTTTTGAGTTTTTGAAAAAGAAATTATATATATATGACAAAAATACAAAAAAAAAAATGTTCCAGAAGCATTTAGCAAAAATACCAAAAAGCATTTTCCAGAAGAACAGAAAGATATTTTGCTACACAAAGAATGTACAATCAGAAGAAGATAAAAGAAGTGAGAGCAATGGGACTGGAAATGAAGAGAAAGATCAACTTATAAAAATAGTCATGGCATTTTTTAATTATGTATTTTAGTACATGACACATCCTGTCATAAAACTTAGTCTTTGACATGGACTAAATTCTGTGTTCTCATCCAACTTATTCCCCTTTAGGAGAGATTGTTACAAGGACCACGATTAGGCTAAAGAGTAAAAATGTGGTAAAAGTTTACATTCTTTAGTACAGAGTGGATCTGAAAGCCTCATGCTGTTGTTTCACAGATGGAGACATTGCTAAATCCATGTCAGACTGCAGCCCTCAGAGAACTCAAGGATCTGGTGGGCTTTTTCCACTATTCCAGTGAAGCTGTTGTGTGATTCACTGGGCAGACACTGGGGTAACCCATGACCTCTCAGTTTTTGATTGCCAGCTTGCAAATATTTGATGCTCAAAGTACCTATGGAATTAAGGATTAAGATTTTAAAATATGAAGATAATATACTTTTGGTGTAAACCTTCTTTTATTAATGTCATAAAGCATTCAACTTCAGTGGCAGAAAGGTTTGGGAACACACTCAACTCCTATTGTAGACTGTCAGATTCTGTAAGTATTGACTCTAAACTAAGAGGAAGCAATTTTACTGCTCAGAGCAGATGCCATCTTGTATCTTAAAATCTGAGAGATAAATTCAGTTTTCTTTAGTTATCCCACTATTAGCCCAGGGATTACTGGCATGAGTAACCCAAGCAAGAGCTTGCCTAGTAAATAAACAATGGCAATGGCAGCAAGAGGAAAGGGAGCTCAGCACAGTTCTTGGAGTCACTCGGTGCCATCACCAATGAATCCAAGCCGTGACCAAACCAACTAGCATGGGGGAACAGCAGGTGCACAGAGGAAGGAATCAAGGCAGGGGCAATCTTAGCTGGAAAAGGATCACAGTTTTGTTATCAGTTTCAGGCTCATCACAGTGGCACTTCTGGCACTCCTGGCACAGAATTTCCTTGACTCTGTCCAAGGAGTAAGCAGTGCCCAGAGCTGAGGGCCAGCAGGCAGCTGATCCCTTGGGGCTGGCACAGAGTGCTGCAGTTCCACCTGTGGCACACTGACCCTGCCAGGACAATGCCAGCCTGCAGCAGGATCAGGGCAGCACCAGCTCTGCTGCATCCTCTGGCTGGTGGCACGAGGTGTGACCCTTCCCTTCCTGCAGGGATTGCCAAGGTCACTTGAAGACATCCAGAGAAAGAGCCTGGCACTCCTGCCTGCTGGGATAACTCCTACTCTGACTTCTCAGCCTGCACAGGAGCTGTGACTTCTCAGTTACCCACAGTCACATCCAGCCAGTCTTGTTAATTGAAATAAGGAGTCTTTACTCACCACTGCACAAGTTCCTCAAGACCTTCATATTTACATTTTTTTGTTCAAACTGGAATCTTATACTTTAGTTAAAACAAGTCGTAAACTTAATTGAAATATGAGTTAATCACAAAGCAAGCGAGTCTAAGGAGCAGTAGGGTTTTCCTGAAAGGATCACAGACAGGTAAAAATCTAGAATCCAAAGTTTCAAAATTTTAGATGAAAACTGGGCTGGCTACTTCAAATGATGATGGTTGGAATAAACCATTCCTTCTGCTTAGTGTTTAAAGGTAGCTCATATCTGAGCTACGAAATACTCGAAATAAATATTAACAGAATTCATATGAATACAATCAGAAGATTTCTTTTGATTGAAGCCATTATATTTTTTACTCATTTTATGGAATCATAAAAGTATTTTGTTTGCAATAGTATTTAGAAAGTAAAAAGCCAATGATAGTGTTAGGTTTTTTGCAAGGTTTGGGTATCTAAATGCTCATAAACAATGCTGAAAAGACACTGCCCTTCAGATAGGAGGGAGCAACAATGTCTTGTGATTTACCTGGTCATACTTAATAGTGCAGCTAAGTATAATCAAGGCTGATAATTCAGCAAGAGCCCAGGGCTGAGAGATTTCCAATTCCAAACAAAAAGTCCTTGCAAAATACTTGTGTTTCCAAGTAAAAAATGAACAAACTATGAAATGGGCTCCCATATAACAAAAATGTCTAGTTTTTCTTCTGCTGTAATTAAAGATAGGAAATGGGAATAAGGTTTTGAACTCTAAATTGTTCACTTTGAATAATTCTTTCAAGTCTAAACAATTATGCTAGATGCTAATTTTAATCAAATTACATGTAATATGTTAATATGAGTATAAATCCTACATTCCTTGACAAACACCAAGATTATATTAATGTTACATAATTATATAAATGGGGAATATGAGCAGTACAAACTACTCACATTTATGACGTGAATGTGGTAAATATAAAGCAAAATTCAACTTGGCAAACTAAAATTTAATTTCAGGAAAATAACTCCTGTCCTCTTTAAAGTAGGCAAAATTTCCAGATTTTTAATTATATGAGTTAGTTGCGTGATTCTGAAAAGAATTCATGCAATATGTTTTAGTGTTGGGTGCTACAGTTCTTGCTTTTATTTTACTACAGTGTATGACTTTAAAAGGAATATGATGATTTAAAGAGGTGTGTGGCCCAGAAGCCATGGCATGGGAAGGCTGAATCCATACTGGTTGTCTCCAATCTGACACTCAGCTGCAAAAGACAGGGACAGGAAAGTGTAACTTGGCACAGAACCCTGCTGCTCCCTGTCACAGAAACAGCTGCTGACACTTACCACAGCCAACACAGCTGGCATTTATGTTGGGTAAGAGTACAGCTGATAGTGGGTCAGGATTTTCCATTTAGAAATGGGCTGTTCTCCACCACATGAATGTTCTGGGACCTTTAGAAAGGCTTATTAGCTGGAAGTATTGATGTGAGTAAGTGCAGGGCTTATGGACCATTTACATTTAATTGAAGTCATCCAGAGATCATTTGCATCTCTAGACCACATGGGAATTATTTTTCTCCTTTATTAATAAACTGAAATAAACACCACTAACCCATCTCTGGATGTCACTGATAAAGTCTGAGGTTCCCATTTCCTTCTCTTCTATGGAAGTTGAAGACACTGTGGGACTCCTGACTACAGCTGTCTCTTGTACATAGCTGTGCAAGTTCAGCTGCTGTTTCCACTGGATATGCAAAAAGTGGTGCCAGTGTTTAGTGGAAGACAATCCATATAAATGTGTGTGTCCCTATTGAGAGGAAATGCTGTATGTTCAGTTTGGGAAACACTGCAGGAAGAGCTCAGATCTTGTGACATATCAACTGCAAACTCAGTCCTGAGGAAGGTGCTTTGCCCCAGTGCCCCTTGCCTGTTTGTTTCAGTGGGCTCAGAGCTACACAGTCAATTCTCCCTTGCAGCACTGAAACACCTCTAAGTCCTTGGATCTACGTAATTTGATCACATCCATCTGGGGGGGGAGTATCCGAGTGTGTGACTTACAAAATTTTAAGTGGACTGAAAACCATTCCAGAAATCTATTTAAAAACACTCAGAAAGAAAGTAAAAGCATGCAGCTCTTCAGTTTCCCTAGCTCAGCTACTGGTGCTGCTATAGCATCAGGTGTCTGAGAGCTGACTGTGAATTGGTACAAGAACTCCAGCCTTCATGTGAGGGAAGCCAGAGATGCATGGGCTGTTTCAGGCTGCCGCAGTACTCTCTACTGATGCTATACACTGGTGTTGAAAAAATGTCCCTACGTTAAATCAGCGTTCACAAAAATTAAATATTTTGTTATAAACTTTTTTGTGTTTAAGGCATTGGCATTTGTTTCGAAAAACTGAGGGTTTTTAGTTGTCTATGGCACCACTAAAGCACAACATCCCATGTTATCTTGCTATCAGTGCAGAAAAGTTGGCAGTGCAGCAAGTTTTGGGAACACACTCAACTCTTATTTTAAAATGTCTCAAAGCTGGAGTTCTCTGGAAGTGGTTGCCTGTGTGCATGTTCCTGCTAGGAGTACACCTACACCTGCATGCACCCATCCTGTCTTCCTTTTGTTCACAGGAAGGAGAAAGGCCACCCTGTGCATTAGACCCTTTGTCCCACTTGCTGAGCCCCTTAATGTCAAAGGGCTTTACACAAGAAGAAAAAGAGGACGTGATATGATAGCACACATAAACAAGCATACCTTGAAGAATCTCTTTTCCTGGTAAGCAAAGTCCTTTTCTCTGACTGCCAAACCCTATTTCCAATAGGACTGCAAGTGACTTGAAAGCAAAGCCTGTACTCCTTGGAGGACAGCCTCAAAAACCTGCACAAATGATGGTGACTTTTAACATATTCATTATGCACTTTCTACAATTCTGTGCACCTTGGTGAAGTCCTCTTTAGAAGTGTATGCTCAGCAAATATTGAGTCTGCAGCAAAAGACTTGAGGGCCAGCAGTGCTTTTGTAGAGTCAGTCTCAGTGTGTGCCAGCTGGCTGTGGGTGCTGGGTGCCAGTGCACATGCAGCACTGGGAGAATGTCAGAGCAGCTTCGATGTTTTGAAGTGTTCTGTGCTGTCACCAACTTTTCCTTTGCATGTTATTCTCTTTTGCCCCTTATTTTTACAAACAGGTTGTTCCACTGTAAGTCAGTGACAGCAACTCTGTTGTAATATTGCTGAGCCTAAATTCTCTCCTTGGGAAGGATTCCTGATAGCTTCAATTGGTGTCTTAATTGTGGGAGAACTTCTGATCACAGAAATCATGCCTGATGCATGAAATCCCTACATGATGGCCAAACAACTCAGAACCAGGAGACTCCTCTGCAAGGAGATTTACCAAGTCGAATTTTAGAGCCATTGAGGTGCACAAACATGAATGCAAAGGACACGTGGTGATGGAGGGAGCACAAAGCTTCTGTCAGAGGGCAGGCTGATCTAGTTAGGCTGAGGGGAGAGAAAACCAGACGTTGTTGTTCCTGGAACATGCTACAAAGTGTTTTTTTCTACAAATTTGTCTGCAATGTTTATATTCAATATAACCCAGATTGTGTCTTTTGAGTTCACAATGAGGGAGATATTCAGATGCCTTCAAGTGTAAGTGCAATTGCTTTGTTCTCCTGGGAGCCTGCACTACGTTTGAAGGGTGGCAGAGCCAAAGCAGAAAGCTGTGCCCCAGTTTCTTTGGAAACTACTTGTGTTTCAGGAGGCAAGAGAACTGATGCCTTGGAGTGGCTATCTAAACTAGAGGGTGGCCAAAATTCAGAGAATAAAAGCAGGTATTTATTGAAGGCTTTCAATAGCTGAACCTTGGGCAGTCAAAAGCCTCTGAGAGGGGCTACACCCAAAGTGGACAATGGTCACGAGTTTTTCAGACAGTTTTAAGTTTGGTCCACTTACATATCAAGGGTTAATCCTCCAATTACAGCTTCAGGTAATGAAGTCATTTACTCCAAGTTTGTACCCCCCCCAATTCACTGTTGTTTACATCTCTTAGGGCCTGAGACAATAAGGTGTCCTTGAGTTTCAGGGCTAGAGAGGAATTGTTTTGTCTGAATAAAATGAGAGAACAGTAGCTGACAGGCTATGGACTTCTAGAGTTATACACTACAGCAGTACAGGATCTGAAAAAAAGAAAAGCTAAATCCTAAGGTACCAGAACTAGAAACTCAACTGTTAACTGTTAACTCAACAAATGCAAAGAATTGATGTTCTGGAAGGAAGATGGCCCTGCCATCTAACCTTACCTTCTTTCCTGGTGGGGGCAAAAGAGAGTGTCTGCCTGCCTGACCAAAGTACCAAAGTACTGATCATCTCATCCAAAATTCTCCTCAATGTTAGCAGCAGGACAATGACAGACATGTTGCAATTGCCAATATATTTTCTCTAACTGTCCTCCCACACATTTTGTACAGTGATAAATAATTTGTTTTCTATTCATGTTCATGAACAGAACTGAGGTGGAGTAAACAATCAGGTGGACTGTCCTCTGCCAGGTGCCAGACTCTCAGTTTTCTGTTTCAAATGGCAGTTCCCTGAGCTTTTTGTGGTATTTCAGAAGTCATATCAGTTGTGGGGAATAATAAGAATGGATAAGAATGCAGTTTATGTCCTCATCTTTCCAAAACCATGAAACCATAAAGCTATGCCTCTCCAATTTCATTGCTTTTCTGGAAGGGTATTTATTTTAGGCTTCTGTTCTGAACCATTTTGAAGTCTGGATAAAAATTAATGACTAAAACTATTCACTCTTCTTGATATCATAGGAATAAAGTAAAGTTCTTCGTTAGAGTATACCCT
Source organism: Brachypodius melanocephalos (assembly GCA_013398615.1). Taxonomy (NCBI): domain Eukaryota; kingdom Metazoa; phylum Chordata; class Aves; order Passeriformes; family Pycnonotidae; genus Brachypodius; species Brachypodius melanocephalos. The sequence goes on along the minus strand of VZSR01001817.1, from coordinate 901,293 downwards.
GTGATAAATAATGCCCCAGTAATTATGGGTGGGGATTTTCACGTGGTGACTGATGATGCCTTGGAAAAGAGCCATGGCACTGTGCATTCAGAAGCTAAGCTATCTAAATCCTTGCAGGCCTCATTTATGCTTTTGGGAATATAGGACAGGTGTGGCAATTACTAAACCTGGATACTTGAGAATTCACCTCTTATTCCCAGGTGTGGGCCATTAATTCTCGCTCAGACTTGTTCAGTTCTAACAAGCCTCTTTTGAACCAGATTTTATATGTGCACATTCACTCACACAATAAATAGCATTTTCCTTACAATCCATTTATCTATTTTGTTTTTACTCATCTTTAGCTATGCAGCCCTCATCTTACCTAACATTTCACGTGGCAGCAAACCCCTAAAATGATCAGTGGCAGTTTACAGATGCCTGTCATGGTCTGTTGATACCAGACTTGCAGTTGGCATTGTTTAGTACAATTACTAAAGAAGCTCGGGTAAAACTCAAGCCAAGCCCCAGTGAAATTCACAACAAAGACTATAAGAGTTTTTATTGGATCACTAGACATCAGAGCAAAGCCAGAGAGCACTCAAACACAAACACATGTTTGTAAAATCCTTTTTAAAAAACTGTAAAGGAGTATAGCGTTCATTCTTTTGTTAGATGATCTTCCAGAAATCTGAACACTTTGGGTTGACACACCTAGAAGCCTCCTCACAGACCAGGCATTCTTCAGGGACATATTTGATATTTTTAAACTCAAATATCTACAAGAAAGCTTCTAATTCCATATTCTGATGTTTCCATAGGTCACAGATAGTAATCTCAGCAGCTTCATTCACTTCAAAGGGATTTGTGGCTTCTGAACACTACTGTGTATCTGGTCACCTTTATATACCTAAAATACATTCTAAAATAGGTCATCTCCTAAGCAGTCCTCTGGAATACAGTGAAGAGATGGGATGATATATGCTACATTTTGAAATAGCACACATTCTTGTGACAGTATTTGTATGTGCAAAGAATTGTCACAAAGGTAACAAGGTAACAAGACTCTACCTTCAAATCCCTCAAGAAGCCACGGCTGTAATGGCACACTTGTCTGGTCAAATACCATCTGGTGAAATGGAACATTGGTATTGGAGAACCTGAGCTGGCTTGGATTGAAGAACAAATTCCTGACAGCATAGACTGAGTGAGGGTTCATTAAAATACAAAATTAAAATACCCTACTGAGTGAGGGTTCATTAAAATACAAATTTACAATCAACAGTATTTTGTAGCTATGAAAGAGAAGACTCTTTAAAGTTGTTCGAAGCTGCCCCCAGGCTAGCCCTATCTCCGAACAGACTTTAATAATCCTGGTTTGTGGGTCCGAGTTTAGGCAGAAGCAAAAGTGGTAGTGGCAAAGGAATGAAAGGTGGATTTCTGCGGGGTGGGAGTTTTAAGCATCCACAGCATTCCAACCAGGTGGTCAAGGCAGAAGTGCCTCTCCCGGGCTTTTTCTTACCTTATAAAGTGGGGCGGGGAAAAAGGGATACAGATTTTTGGGACCAATTTGGGACATCGTGGGGAGTTGCTTCAAAGGTAAGGGGATGCCTGGAGTACAGTCTAATGAATAGAAGGAGGGGAATCGAAATCTAGATGCTGGACAGTGGCCTTCCCGGAACTTCCCAAATACCAGGGCGTGGGCCGAAGATGGTGAACAGGCCAGGTATTAGAGATACCAAGGACTGGGCAAGCATAGTTAAGAACATTCTGTGGAGGCAAGGAAGAACAATGGGGTAACTATGACAACACGATATAGAACCACCCATCACCCATTAACAAGGACAGGAACCCATCACTTAACTAAAGGCTTGGACTATATACCTATATGAAAATGATAAAACAAAAAAAATGCACTGCTACAGACTCTGATATGTGACTGCTGAAGAACCCAACTTAGTAACCAGAATAATACCACACAAAAAAGTCAAACTTGCAAAAATGGGCATACCTTTATCTGTGCAGTTGGCTGATTCTGAAGGTGCTTGCTAAGTTTCTGATTTAAAAAATTACCTTCCTGATAACAGCTGGAAACAAAAATATGGCAACTGGGAAATCAAATCTCAGGGCACCACTGTTGCAGACTCTACCTAGATTAAACCAGTCCATCAAGCTTGAAGTACCAAACCTCATTTCCCTCAAAGCTCTAGAGGGAAACGTGAACAGTGGTAGCTGGGGAAGCATGGCATATAATGCCTATAGAAGTGACAGCTTGGGTTTGTTGTAAAAGCATACAAATCATCAGTGCATTAGTTTTCTACTATATCATATATACATCTTGTTGATCTCTTAGTTTTTTCAGATGCTGTAAGACTTCTGTGTTAGCCTGATTCTTTTTGCTATCACCCACTAGTCTGCTGAAGTTGTGGGGAACAGCTATTACAGGGGTTTTGTCCTCCATTTGAGAACCATTGCATTTAGTTGCACATGTAATTGAGTTAATTGATTTTCAGAAAACAGTGTAAGTAACTCTAGATAGCTAGATAGCCTGGATATTTTGATAACTGCAAATAAAGAGGAGTAGTTCTGGAAGATGCAGAAACTGAAAATACTTAGTTACAAGACTTATTAGCTGCATAGAGAGAAAGAACAAAGGCACTCGATTTTTCCTGCAAATGAACTCCAGGCAATGTGACAATAAAATGGATGTTTGCTATTAGACCAGATTGGTTCCTTTCTTTACTGAGTATTTGCTAGAGCAAAAGTGCTGTAATTTTCCAAGGCTGCAGTGAGTCAGTGCTAGAATTAGCAGTATGATCGCCACTATGCAATCTTCCCTCTCCTTTCTCCTCACCTCGTCATAAAAGGCTACCTCTGACAAATCAGCTACTAACAGATAAGTTTATGTCATTTAAATTATTGAATCATAGTGAAAAACTGAACTCTGTGCTTAGGAAGTATAAGCTTTTTCAGACAAATAGACAGAGCTATTCATATTGCTTTTTCTCTCTGTATTTATTTATTTATTTTTAATATAGCCAGAGTGCTGAGAAAAGAAACTCAGTGATCCTTCTTCTTTCTGAAGCTTTAATAGCCTCAGCTCTGCAAAATTCAGATTTCTAACAACTGGATTTTGGTCTTGGTGCAGGTCAGTCCTGAACACAAAAAGTAATTATTGTAATAACAAAATGCAGGGTTGTTAAGAGAAGGGAGATTTGCAATAATAAGATTATGGAAAACCTCTATTACAGACTTTGTATTTCTGGGATATTCCTGAATGAATGCCATCTGCTTGGCGATCATAAGGAGTGTAATCATATTGAGAGAATCTTTCCAGTTTTGAGTAAATCTAGCTTGAGATTACCACGAAAAGACTTACCAAGAAAAGGTTATATTTTGGTATAATTCAGTGTATTTGCCCTTAAATACATCTGAGTGTTCCAAACAGCCTAGAATTATGTGCTTTTACCTAAGGCACCCATTTATTTCTACCTGTAAACTACATATACAAATATATTTATTCTTCTCTTCTAAATCACCGGAGAGAAATTATTGATTTCTTCTCTAGAATTTGAAGGCATGGCTGTTAACCAGAGTGAAAAAGTACACAGCAGCATCATGTGTGAAAAGTAAACTTTTAACTGAAATGTGCAAGTCATAAGTAAAAAAAAAAAAAAAACAAAAAAACAAAAAAAAAAAAACAAAAAAAAAAAACAAAAAAAAAAAAAAAAAAAAAACCCCAACAAACTAGCAAAGGCTTACCTATGAGGGAAACAGAGGCAAATACTCATGGAAAGAAACATTTTTTTAATGTGTAGGTTGTAGTCCAGGAGTTTGTAGGGTTTTTATTTTAAAACAAAGAAATAATTGCCCATGAAGACAGAGGAAATGCATGAACAATGGAATCAGACACACCAGATACTATTCCAAGGGCAGCAAAGTAGTTTTTGCTCTAAGTGAAAGGCACCAGGGAACTTCTTAACGTTTTTGTGTTAAAGAAACAAACTGCGTGGGCAGTAAAGAGGGACATTTGTCCCAACAGGCTCCTCTCCCCATTATACCTTCTGACTCCAGTTCCCAGAATTTCTATTTCCTCAATGGCCTTTTTGCCTCTAAATGTGAATTGTTGTACATTACTTGAAGACACTGAATATCGCTGTCATTTTTTTTCCAGGACTAAAGTCTTTAAAAAATCATGAGGCTGGATAATGCATGTGAAAATAAGATACTATTACAGCATTACCTATAGTCCTATGGGTTGCTATAGAAACACACCCAGAATGAGAGTGAGAAGGGCTCTGTCCCGGCAGGGATCAGGCTGTTTGTG
>VZSR01001817.1:886768-896887 GCA_013398615.1 Brachypodius melanocephalos | reverse complement strand
GAAGGGCTCTGTCCCGGCAGGGATCAGGCTGTTTGTGACACCCGACTCCAGAGCTGCTGCTCACTGGGCACCACTTGCACACGAGCAGGTAAAATGTGTATTTCAATGCCACATCCCAGTTGTCCATATATTTCCGTGCTTACTCTTTAGATTGCTTCCATGATATTCTATTTTTACTGTGACATTGTAGGGAAAGCAAAATCCTGCAAAAGCTGAAGTTCACAGTGTGATGGTTTCCTTTAACAGGATACAACGCTAACCCAGCACTGGGGTGTCTCACATGCAGGGGATTATGTGTGAGCTTTAATGTGTAAGAGTCACACTCTGTGAGAATAAGTTTGTCTGCATTTTATTTTCTTCAGCTATCTTTGAAGAGGATTAATGAATAAATGGTCATAAAGTGCTGTAAAATCCTACAAAAGCATACTAAGAGCACAGGTTTACTTAACTATTGTGAGCAAAGGATAATGTTTAAAGCTTAGCTGGAATTTCACTTTAGCTATAGATGGATGAGTCATTGTCACAGAAAATGTAACAGTTTTAATTAGGAATCAGAAAAACATTAGAGAAGTTAATGTAAATACTTGATGACTGATAAGGAAAAGTATCTTTGTGGTAAATGAGCTGAGTAAAACTGTTTGCCCAGACTAACCCTCAGATTTTTTCTGCAAATATGGTTTATTTTCCACAAGGCTTTACATAAACAAAACCCCTCCATAAGATTGAACAGCCGTAAAAATGGTAAATATAAATAATTGCATCTAAATTACTGAGCTCTGCAACTGTATTTACAAATCTAATCCTTCGCAGGTCTTTTGCACACATAGAACATTTTCAAGCAGGTCTATGTGCTAAACCAGAATAGCATAGATCCTTAACTTTTCTTCCTCTGCACTAAAAAAAAAAAATCCCACTTTTCCAAAAGTGTTGTTCTCATGGCCTGCACACTTGAACTTGTGCCAAACTTGCCTACCTTTTAAACAGATGATTTTCAGACCTGCCCTGTGCACTGAAGTGTACATTTCCCACTCAAGGAGCTGCAAACACACCTTGCTCACGCACAGCTTGGGACGTGAGCGTGTGTGTATATATATAGTAAGCATATGCTTGTTTGGGCAGAACTAAGTGATATAAACCAAAGTGTCTGGAAACTATTAAGGGCAAAAAGACAAAGACTTTTTCTCCACAAAAAGTGATGTGTTTTATAACAACAAACATACCAGTGAAATGGTGCATAATCTTCCTGTGACATTTAACTCCATGATCCAGATGCTTCCCAGTCTGCCAGCATGTAGGATTTCTTTTCTAATAGTAAGTTAGAAAAGAAAAATTAACAAGAAATCTGTGAAATTTAGAATTTGCCGTAATTTCTGTTGTCGAGAGAACTGTTGATACTTTTTTGGGATGTCTTTGGCATTCCTTCCCCTTCATCTCACAACATTCTACGGAGGCAAACCACACGGCAACTGGGATCGAGATGGGAATACACTGCCAGGTGTTAATTAGCAGCCCAGGAACAATTAGGAGATGCCAATCAGTACAAAAACACACCACCATCAACTTCGATGCCCGTGGGGCACCGGCCAGCTTCACCAGCCTCACAGAACATTCCGAGTTGGAAGAGACCCACAGGGCTCATGGAGTCCAGCCCTTACGCGAGCGGCCCATACGAGGATCGAACCCACGACCTGTGCCAGGTAAGCCCAGGACACCGCCCGGCCCGGCCCGGGCACAGCGAGGCTGCGCTGTCCCTCCGCCGGGCCCGGAACGAGCTCCGCGCTCTGCCCGTGCGGAGACTCAGCCGGGAAACGCGGATTCGGCTTTTCCCCCTCGGGCTGTGCGAGGTGATGGAGCCTCCTGAAGTGCGGGCGGGCTCCCGGTTCCCACCGGCGCCGGGCGGGGCGGCCGCTCGACCCGGTCCGCCGTCGGAGAGGGGAAGGCGGCTCCGGGGGCCCGGGCACAGCCGGCTCGGCGAGACGAGCGCCCGTGAGCGCCATTTCCCTCAGCGCGGCTGCGGCAGCGCCGGGACACGAACGCTGCGAGCGGCCCTAACAAGGCCCCGGCCGTAGCCGCACTCAGGCCGTGACGGCGCTGCAGCCGTGACAGGGCTCCGGCCGTGCCCACACTCAGGCCGTGACAGGGCTCCGGCCGTGCCCTCGCTCCGGCCGTGCCCACACTCAGGCCGTGACAGGGCTCCTGCCGTACCCACACTCAGGCCGTGACAGGGCTCCTGCCGTGCCCACACTCAGGCCGTGACAGGGCTCCTGCCGTACCCACACTCAGGCCGTGCCCACGCTCTTGCCGTACCCTCACTCCTGCCGTGCCCGGGCTCCGGCCGTGTCGGGGCTGGAGCCGAGCCCGCGAACGCGCGCGGCGCCCCCGCCCCGTTCCCACAGACACGCCGGGCCTTGGCCCCGCCCCGCGCGGGCGCTGATTGGCCGCGCGCGCTGCCAATCCGGTGGCGGTTGCATCACCCGGGGGCGGGGCGCGCGCGCGGTGTCGCAATCGGCGCTGGCCGCACGCGCACGGTACCGAGCGCGGCCCGCCCGGCCCCTCCCGCCGCTCGCGCCGCTCAGGTAAGCGCGGGGGGCGCGCGCCGGGGCCGGGGGGCCTTGGCCGCCCCCGCCCGCCGGGCCCCGCTCGGCAGCGCCTGATGCAATCGGCGGGCGGCCCCGGCTCCCTCCCCTCCCCTCCCCCGGTGAAGTCACGGCTTGGCAGCGCCGGGCACCCCCGCGCCCCGCTCGGACGGGGGAGGAGCAGCGCGGCCTCGGCGGGCGGGCGGCCCGGGGAGGGCGGTGGCGGCGCCATGGGCCCGCCGGGGAGGGCCGGGCCGGGCCGGTCTCGGTCCCCGTGGTCGGTCCCGGCCCGGGGGTGAGGGGAGCGAGGCGGCTCCGGGGGCGTCGGGCGGCGGGGCCTGAGGGGCAGCCGGAGAGCGCGGCCCGGGAGCGCCCGGGGAGCGGCTCCGCAGATGTTTCAGGTTCCTCACCAATTTCCGTAGCTCCGGTGGCAAGTTTGAAAGCAGGGCTTTGGCAGGCAGGGAGCATTGGCCTTAGCGCTGACATCCGGCCGGAAGAGCCGTCGCAGCTCCGTAACAGCGCCGTGCAGAGCCTCTTCGGAAAGTAGAAGCGTTTGTAATTTGCAGAACTTTCGGATTTAAGGAATTGGGTTATCGTTAGAAATCACAGCTGTCGTTTTAATTCGAAAGACAGAGTCTTTTGATTTCTCCTTGCTCCCCAGTGTTTGCGATTCTGTCATGTTAAAATATATGCTTTCTGTGTTCTGATACAGCCTGCTGAGGATGGCAGAGTGCATTTTTCTTGTAAGATGTGTATTAAAAGTGGAGATCCTGAAATAAATGTGTGAAAGTGATGTTGTCAGTTATGGCAAAAACGATGGGATTGAGCTACTCAGTCTCAGAAGCGTTGTTGCCCAGCCTTCAGTAGTGAGAGTCAGCATCAGCTCCTGCAAACCTGTGAGCGTGAACCACGCCGGAGTCGGCCCTCCCATTGTCCAGCAAGCGTGTGCCTGGAGTTCTGTGCCACTGTCCTGAGCACAGGGTCACGGCAATCTAGAATCACATCCTCTTGGGGTTTTCCTAGTGAAGTCTGAGAGAAGAGAGGCCACCTATTGCTGTTCAATAGGTGGGGACCGATTTTGCATTTGACAAGACAGCTTTGTGAATTCGTGCAATAAAGTCATTCTGATTAATGATCAGAATCGGCACACTCACATCTCAAGAAAGGAGCAGAGAGAAGCACTTTGTATGTTTTGCTACCAAGTTAAAAAAACCCGATTTAATTGACAAAACACTTTTTTTTTTTTTTCCCAAAGCAAACATTTGGAAGTTTAATGTCTTTATTTTTATTTTTTGTACGTGTGAAAGCAAATGAAGGCCTTCATTGGTCCCTAAGTACTGTGAGACAGTAAGAAACATCTTTCTGCCTGAGAAGACACCTCTTGAGTTACCAGCTATTCTGCTGTAGTGGGTGGCCAGTTGGTTTCCTGGGTGGCCAGTTGGTGGCCCAAGGAGAAAACGAGGCAGTTCGAACTGGCCCCTGGAAACAGTACCATGTGTTGGGTGGAACCAGCCTAGGGCTGTTGCTGAGCTGCAGCTCATGAGCAGCTTTATGGGAACAAGATGCTGGGAAGCTGGGCTGGCTCTCTGAGGAATTGTCTCCTGCTGTGCTGGGGCTGTCACCCAGTCACAGGAAAATAACCTGTGTGGAGGGGCTCTGAGAAACTTGAGCCCTGTCTGCCTCCCCACCTTCCTGGCCTCTCCCAATTACCGTGTCCTTTACCTCACCCTTCTGGAGAGTCCCCTCTGTGTTCTCATTCCTGCTGCCTTTAAATCTCCTTGCAGTAACTGCTGAAGGATGCCCCGTAGCTCCTGTTGCTATCCGGGATGGCTTTCTGACAATTGGAGCATCCAGCTCCAAATCACCAGGTGGAAAAATGAGTTTCAAGCCTCAATTGTTGGCACTCGTGTAACTCTGTGATGCAGTACAGTTAGTGCTAGTTAGTGCTACTTGCTCTGCATATTCTTTGGAGCAGGACAGGAATCCAGGTATCACCTGTCCCAGGTAAGGGACAGATAAGATCATCAGGCTGGATAAGAGCACATCTCACTCAAGAAACAGTAATTTAATAAAAAACAAATCAGTTCCAGTGGGAAGGAACCGAGGCAGGTCTGTTCTACCAGGCAGGGCTAGAATTCTTGCTGGAGAGGTGTGACACTGGTTGTCTTCTCTGCTTATATCCATGGACTGGACAACTAAAATACTCCATTAATATTAGGTTTAATGGAAAAAATAAATTTTTGTTGACTCATGGGGAAATCTGATAGAGGTAGGAAAGAAGTGTTAAAGCAGTATTAAATAGTAAATAGCATAGAAGTAGCACATGGAACCTGGTGATGTGAAGAAACTTGTTACATGTTGGGTGAGGTTCCTTTGGGGGCAGGAGCCACCTCTTCCTCTGTAGTAACTCATGGAGCACAAAAATCAGATCGTGGAAATGGTGTGGGTTACATCACCAGCCTGTCCAGGTGACCTTTGCAAGCACTGAAATGTGTTCAAGCAGAAGGGACAGCAGAGCATTCTGTCTGATTTGGGAAAGGTGTTGGAAAATCTACTTGTCAGAGACAACCTAAGAGAATTATGTATGCTTTGAGGGCTGCAGAAATCCTGTATTTTAAAATAAAGTGCAGACAAGGCCAGTGTATGCTCTGAGAGGAGCATACTTGTACACCTGGACTGAAAATGTCTATGCAATTACACATGCACAGCTGCTACAACTGGCCCTGCCAGTCTGGCGTTGGTGCACAGGAACACCTTGTCAGCTGGGTATTCACTTTAACTGCCCAACTGCTTATTAGGTCAGCATCGGAGACTGAAACACTGTTGGCAAAAGTTGCTTTCAGAGTTGAAATTGGGAAAATGCTGACAGGAAGGTGTTAGACACTATGTATCTAGATTCAGCTCCACACAGGTCAAAAAGTGTTGATGGTCTCATTCTGCCCTGAAATAGCAAAATGAAAAGACTTCTTGACAGGAAGGGTGTGGGTACACTCATACATCTTCACAAGTGGGAAGACCTCTTGGTGACAGAGAATGTTAATTTTGAGTCACATTCAAGCCAAATTTAGTGGGCTTTTCCATGAATGTTATTGAACCACACTCAGCAGCTGCATCTCATTCCGGCTGCTTCAACATGGAAGAAAATATGCTGTTGATCTACACAGTTGAATTTTAACATTTTAATGGTAGCCCATCCAAAAGTAAAACAGCAGCTCAGACTGCTGAGAAAAACAAACAGGAACAGTACACAGCTGATGAACCTGTGAGTTCAGAACAAACACTGACACACAGGAGCTCACTTACAAACCCCTCACACATCTCTCCACTCATCAGCCAGACAGTGAAGCCGTCTGTGCTGTTCTGTTCCTGGGCTGGACACTGCCCTGCTGGGCAGTCAGCAGTGCCCAGCGCTGCTGCAGCTGCTTGCTCTTCCCCAGTGCCCTGGGGCACGGGCAGGAGGATGTACCACACTGGCTGTGCGATACTGCACGTCTGTGTGTGACGGTGCTGGGCTGCACTGCTGCCACACGGGCTGACCTTGCAGTAGGATTGCTTAGTGCCAGTTAAATGCCTTTCTTCCACATGACAAATCTACACTGATTTGACTGATCACTGAGTATTTTTCATTGGAGCCATAGGTAGGTGTTTCAGGAGCTTAGGACCGTCCTGTTGCCCTTCCCCTCTTCTCTCCCAGCCATTTAGGAAGTCATCCTGTGAGATGAGAAGAGAAGGGGACCAGCTGTTAGCCTTGCCAGGGCCATGGCCCTGCAGCTATGGTGGAATCCTCCTTGTGCCACCGGTAGGGCCAGGAGCAGGCTGACCTCAGCAGCGGGAGGACATGAGTCAGGTGAGAGGATGTCGTGCTCATCAGGAGGGTTTGTGTGCAGGACAGGAGCGTGGACAGTGACCAGTGAATGACTTATGGCTGGTGACCTTCCTGTCGATGAGTCAGCTGTGCTCGCTGTCTTTTGCTGGGTGACAGTGCCATGTCTGTGTGTAGTGATCTTCACTGCCATCACCCCTGGTGCTGTCCCACCTGCTTGGTTCATACTGGTACAGGCTCAGCTTGTGGTGCAATGTCACCCAGACAGCCTTTGCAATGCAATACCTTTTTCCATAGATTTATTCTTCAGTACTAGTAGACCTTACGACAGCCATCAGTTTGAACATCGTCTTTAAAACAAGTGTAAGATGTTTGGGATGGTTGAGAAAAGGTGGAGAGGCTGAGCACCCTTGCTCCAGAGAAAAGAGATTGGGGAGGAATTTGTCTGCAGATACACCCAGAGATGTGGTCCGAAGAGGACAAGGATCAAATACCCCTGTTGGTCAAGAGTCAGGCTGTTAATAGGTTTAAGCCACAGAAGGAAAACTCCAGTCTGAAAACTAAGAAAATTGTATAACTGGAGGAAAAGTTAGACAGTGGAACGTGTTGCCAAGACAGAGGTTGTGAAACTGGAGATATTTGAGGCTAGGCTAGACACCCATCCATCAGGGATGGCTTTGGAATAACTGAGTGAAGCCAGTGAGCAATTCAAACAGCTTGACTAGATGACCCAGTAATAGTCCCATCCAATCCAAATATGTTTGAATCTTCAGAAATGTAGCTGGCAGCTTGTCCACTTCCAGCACAGTTACAATGTGTTACTGCCACATGTACCATCAGTACTTTATGCTAAAGCCAGAGATGTGTAAGATTGTAGCTAAAGCCAGCATCTTTAATTGCTTTTTTTTTTCCCCTCCTAGGTTCACCTTGCTCCTAATCCATGTGAAGATCTGTTGGAAACACCTTCTAGAAACGCAACAGTTTCCAGTCTCTTAATAAATTCTGTTGTGTCCAAGAACAGCCTGTCCAAATGAGCAAGACATCCCAACAGAACACCAGCACAGAAGCAAGCGGAGCAAGTGTGATTCACAGCCAAGCACACTCCAGTGGTTTGCAGCAGGTTCCTCAGCTGGTGCCAGTTAGTCCTGGTGGTGGAGGCAAAGCTGTGCCTCCGAGCAAACAGGGGAAGAAAAATTCCTTTGTGGATAGAAACAGTGACGAGTATCGTCAGCGCAGAGAGCGGAACAACATGGCAGTGAAAAAAAGCCGCTTAAAGAGCAAGCAGAAAGCACAGGACACACTGCAAAGGGTCAACCAGCTTAAGGAAGAAAATGAACGTTTAGAGGCAAAAATTAAACTCCTGACCAAGGAGCTGAGCGTACTGAAAGACTTGTTCCTTGAGCATGCCCACAATTTTGCAGATAATGTGCAACCTGTTGGCACTGAGACCTCCACAACAAGTGCAGAGAACAGTGGACAGTAGACACCTGCGACCTTATGAAACAAACTCTTGAGGTGCAGCCTGTCTCCAGTGCTCATGCAGTAACCACGCAAAAACTGTACCTTTAGTCATTGTTTTGTGGAGATTTTCTTCTCTTTCAGATTTAACACTGAAGATTTGTAACAATTAAACCAGAAACTGCTTAGGGTATTTGTTTTAAAATATTTTTCTTCTCAAAGATTTATGCAGATCTGAACTCCTAGCCATCAAGGAATGTAATATATAAGAGATGACATTTTCACAGGAATATTCACTGACCATTTTGGACTTTGCATAATGGAAGGAATTCAGCAGGATGGCTCACTATAGTATCAGAAACTTGTAATTGGATAGAATGTCTTTTAAATACCTGTTAGCATATTTTAGCCCTTTGTTTTTGCCATGACATATTACAAAGTGCAAAGGCTGTGGAGAATTTTTGCTTTTTACTTTAAATCTGTAGAACAAGTCCTATGAAGCACTGTGTTGAGTCCCTCCTGCCCAGTTATAGTTAATGGGGAGGTTGTAGAAATAGCTGGGATACTTACCAATGTTCACCAGAAAAATAACAATATACTCTGATGGTATATACAGGCAGTTGGCCTCAAAAGGCACATGAAGCATCAGCACAAGAGGCAAAGCAGCACACTGAGAATTTATTTTATTTAAGAGTGCAAGATTTTATTTAATCTAGCACTCATATTGCTCACATAGTGACTGGGGCCTTATGAGAACAAGAATTTGTTTTCAGAAAATTTCAAAATGCTACCAGAACAACTGTGCCCTGCAAAATTGCATTCTTGGGAAGGAGATATTGGGGAGAACTAAAAGTGCAGCTTGGCTTAGCAGTGAAAGGGGCAGGACAGCAGGTGTTCAGCTGGGGGGTGTGGATCACTGCTGGCTGACATTAATCTGACAGAAATCCGTGGTGATTTTAAAAATAAATGGCCCTAGTATGAATAACTTGGATTTGGTGGAATTTCTACAGCCCTCATACAGCTGTGTGAAGGAGTATCTTTAGTCTTTATTTCCATAGAAGTTTTTCTGTAGCAACTTTTTTATTGCTACTGCTTAGTCTTTGCCATGATCCATAATGCAGTGCTATGTGCTATATTGAGGATTTAAACAAAGTAAAGCAGGAACTTTGATGTAACTTTAATTTATTTTCATTTTTAAATATTTCATTGATGGTATGGTTATTTTACATTTAACCTGTGTGTCTGTCTTGTAGATTACTACACTGTCCTCATTTCCCTCTTACACTACCTTTGTCCATAGATTATTTTGGAGGATGCTTGTTTGCTTTGTATTTGTACTTAGGAAAAAACTTGGATGTTCTCTATGAAGATACTGTTAGAGAATGAAACCTTGAGAAGTTCTTTTTTGAATTTAAACTTTTAATACATGTGGAAAACTTTAATGGATTGTTTTGGATTATGGTAGACTTTTTACAGATATGTTTTTTCATTCTAACTGCATCTTAAGTTGGTAGGGTTGAAATACCAGAAGCTAATAAAAATGTTTTGCTCGTAGTGGGCTCGTTTTTCCCGTCCCTTTTCTATTTCCCTCAAGTGCAGAGTTGCCCGACTCACAGAGTTACCTTGGAGAAATCAGTGCAATAGTCTCTGTTCCCCTCTTTCACTCAGGTTTCTGCTCCATGGAAGCAATCAGAAACTCACTACAGTTTTGTCTAAATGTCTCATTTAACAAAAAAGGAAGAAAAAAAAATTAAGACCAAAAAATATACAGCAGTTAGAGGGGGGCGGGGCGGGGAGAGGAGCAGAACACCAAAAATGACCAGGAAAAAGATGACCTGAAGGTGTCTCGTCTGTTAAATGCACCTCCCCTGTGCAAAGGGCAGCGCTGGTCTCCTCCCTGCGGGCTGCGACTGGCCTCGGTGTCCTGAGCTTGGTTTGCCAGGCCAGGGCCTCCCCTACCAGCCTGAACAGACGGCACATCCTGGCTGTTTGTGATTTGGGGGAAAATGATCTCTCAGATCTCTTGGGAGTGAGGGTGATCCTCTTTCTGAAGCTCTAAAGGGTGACTTTTCCACCTGTTGCTCCTGACAGCTCTGATCCCATTTCCTTCATGTTTAAAGCCACTGAGTTAGGAAAATTCGTTTGGAAAATGAAATTTCTGGTTTATCAGAAACCTCTGCACTGGTTTTCTTTACTGATGCTTTGGTTTAAACCCAACTGGAAAATAATCCCCAGGCAGCCACCGCCGTCCCCCCACCCGCT
>VZSR01001817.1:828111-886668 GCA_013398615.1 Brachypodius melanocephalos | reverse complement strand
CAGCGGGACAGCGAGCCCTGCCCTTGGGGACAGCGGGCCCTGTCCTTGGGGACAGCGAACCCTGCCCTTGGGGACAGCGAGCCCTGCCCTCGGGGACAGCGGGACAAGGATCCCTGCCCTCGACTGGCACCAGGACAATGATGCTTGTCCTTGGCTGGCAGCAGGACAGGGCCCGGGGCTCAGAGCAGCCCCTCAGTGCCGCGGTGTCACCCATGGGTGTTTGAAGGGCACCCTCAGTGAGAGGTGGCTGCAGCAAAGGGCCCCGGCTCACTCTAAGCCCCGACAGCAGCTCCAAGCAGCAAAGGCCGTTCCCCCAGGCTGGGACAGCAGTGCCTCCATCCTCCCCTCTGTGCAAGGCACAGCAAATGTCAGTGCCGAACGATAAAAGTGAAGATTCTCCTTTGACACATTATTCTCAACTCCAGTCTGTGACAGAACCCAGTGCCTGCCGGCACACAAAGGGTTACAGCACTGCACATTCCAGCAGGAAGGCTGATTCCCATTTCCTCACTGGACCGCGGAGGGAAGGGGTCTGCTCCACCCCAGGACGCTGAGGCTGCACCCCTGAACTCCTGCAGCTACAGCAGGATAATGGGCAGGGAAAATCCGAGTGCACCCAGCCCCAGGGAGCTGAAGCAATTTGCTGCAGCAATTTCATTGTATCATTTCAGAAGTGCTCAGACCTTCCTAAACACACAAATTTGCTCAGCATAAGACACATTCTGTTACTTGGGTGCCAACTCTATTCCAGTCTGTTTGTGCCAAGGGGAAAAGGCACTTGGGAAAATATGACAGTAAATATCTTGGAGTAAAAAAGAAAATTTACCATAACCTGTACTTTCACCCCATTAATACACTTTAAATTATTGAACACCAATTTTTAAACTATTAAATATCACTTTGCCTTTTAGGAAAAGGTTTATTTCCCCTCTCCAAGTTAAGAAAAAAAAAGTCTAATTCACTTTTTGCTCAAGTGGATAAAAATGATCCTAATTACACAACAAACTTCTGGAATGAAGGATGAAATTTATATTCACCAAGTTCGTGGGCCTGATGCTGAAGGAAAATGGGAGAGGGTGCCCCATCCCATCTCATGCCATGCCATGCCATCCCATCCCTTTATCCCATCCCATGCCATCCCACTCCATCCCATGCTGTCCCATCCCTTTATCCCTTTATCCCTTTATCCCTCCATCCCTTTATCTCATCCCATGCCATCCCATCCCCATGTCATGTCATCCCTTTATCCCATCCCATTCTCCCATCCCATCCCATCCCATCCCATTCTCCCATCCCATTCTCCCATCCCATTATCCCATCCCATCCCATTCTCCCATCCCATTCTCCCATCCCTTTATCCCATTCTCCCATCCCATTATCCCACCCCATTATCCCATCCCATTATCCCATCCTATTATCCCATCCCATTCTCCCACCCCATTCTCCCATTATCCCCTCCCACTCTCCCACTCTCCCACTGTCCCCTCCCTGTGCCGGCGGGCTCTGCAGGCAGCCGGGGATGGATCAGCGGCTCTCCCGGCCCGTGGCTCCGTGCCCACTCCCGCAGCAGAGCCGGTTCTGCAGCCCCGAGCTGCTGCCAGCCCCAGCACGGGCAGGGAAGGCTGCGATCCTCACCGGGGTGACGGCTCAGCTGGAACAGCTCCAGAGCTCTCCTCCTCTGCGGATCCGTGCCGTGTTACTGCAAAATCGCACCTGCAGCCGGAGCCAGGCAGGGAGCGGGTCTGGGAGTGCCCGGAGCCAGCCCTGGCTGTGTCCAGAGCCTGCCACGGGAAAACACTCACCTGTGCAGGGAACGGGGCTCAGCCACCAGCACTGCCCGGCACCGACAGAACCTGAGCTCAGAGCAATGCCACGACAGTCTCTGTGCTCTCATACCTGCAAGGCTACCAAAGCAAGCCCCACGTCCTTGGGCAGGTGCAGGTTTCAGAGGTGGAAGATTCCAGTCACCACAGCAGGAATTTCAACGCAGCAGCACATACAAGCCTCTGATCTCACACCTCCCTTCCTGAAAAAACTGTTTCCCTTCAAAGCCAAGGATTCCTGCACTTGCCTCTTACAAACCAATGTCAAGAAACCTCTAAAAATGTAAATAGACTTATTTATTAATTGAGTGGCATTACTGAAATCCTCTGGATTGTTTCTTTGGTCTCCCACATGAAGTTTCCTACACAGCAAGGGATCACCAAGCTGCTGGGAATGAAGAGCAGGTTCTTGTCACACAGACCAGCTGCTGAGCAAAAAGAGCTCTGCTACAGCAACGTGTCTGACGATTTTGAAGGAAATTATTTCAGGCCTAAACCTGAAATAATCCCGGGGGGCACGAAGGCACTGGCAGTGGTTTCTGACACCACCCAAGCCCGTGTGGGGCAGGAGCTCAGCTGATCCCACTGCCCACGTGCCAGTGGCCTGGAGTGAGCAGCAGGACTGGGCTGTTCCCACCAGGGTGCTGAGATCTTAGCTCAGCTGATTCCTCAGGGCAGAATCCTCACCTGGCAGGGCCCCCCGACACTCTGCTGTGCCTCCAGCTGCCCCCAGCACAGCACAGGGATGTTCTGAAGGGGCTTTGCAGTCAAACTGCAACAGAATCTGAACACTGAACGGTTTTGATGGGCATGCAGAGTGAGAAAGCACCTAGAAGAAATGTATTTATTACCTTGCTGTTGATGAATACCTACAGTAAAAAAAGCTTCTCTTGGTAATTTAAATCTAGGATGAGTAGAAAGAATGGTCATTTTATGACCAATATTAATATGTTTGTAAGGTATCCAAATAAAATTTATATTATCTCATTCTGAACTAACACTGAACAGTTAAAAATAATTATCATGCTGCACAGCATATGCTGCTGAACGACCACAACCCCTGCAGCAAAGATATTCCCTTCTTTCAGCTTTTAAGGTCATGAACACCATAGCAATCTATGTTTTTAAAGAACAAATAGATGAACAAATCCAATGAGTGTGGGGCTGTGTGTGAAGGATCAGCACAGCCACTATCCAGAGCAGAAAACTCTGGCTAGCAAAGGGTTAACATTTACAGAGCACCAATCGGTAGTAGGGTCAGATAAAGGAGCAGGAACTGGAGCAGAAAAGCATAATGACCACAAAGTTGTGAACACAAATGATGCCAAGGTGAATTTTAATAAAAATTTGATTCTGCTTACGGCATAGATACAGATCCGCAATAAAAATATGTGTCATTATGTCCACTGAGAACAACTGATTTTTATTTCTCTTTTTCACAGCACTTGTGATGAAGTTTAAAAAAGGACTTAAGAGTGTTACAACTGCTCATAGCTTTCAGATAATCCATTTGGTATTTTAGAGTATTTTAGAGTTAGATCATCAAAATTCAGATTTAATTGCAAGATACATCTGAGCTGAGATCTGACAGAAGTATAAGCCCCATTGACAAGGCAGCAGGGCTATTTAGCTGGTACTTGGTCACATAAACTGCTGACTCCAAGCAGCAGTTGAGCTCCCTGGGCCTTCTACCTTCAGTTCTAATGCAGGAATTTTTCCAGCTAACAGCCTGCCTGCCTCTCTTGCTATTGAGAATTGGATGCAGTTTATTTGCTATGCCACAGCATTAAATCAGAATGCTGACTGATTAGTTGAGGCAATGGGTATCACCCTGAAGGTTACTGCTTTGGGCTGGAGAGGCTGCCAAAGGATTTGGCAGTGCTCTGGCCTTCTGCCATGAAAGCCTCGATCTCCTCCACCGTCCGTGGGACGCAGGTGAGCAGCTCCATGCCCGTGGCTGTCACCACGATGTCATCCTCGATGCGCACCTGCACAGGGAACACAGGCTGGTCACCAGGGCACTCCCGATGGGATCTGAGCAGCAGCAGCTTCCTGAGGAGCCCCCAGGCAGCAACAGCAGCCAGGGCACCAGGGGCTGGTGCAGCCCAGGCAGAGCTCCCAGTGCCAGCACGGAATTGCTGTCAGCACCGGGGCTCTGTAGGCTCCACATACGAGCTCCCTGCTGAGCCGTGGTGCTCTGTAGGCTCCAGCAGGGCCACCAGCCCCTGCCACCCTGCTGGGGTCACACGAGCTCTCTGCTGAGCCCTGGTGCGTGGTGGCCCCTCGGGTGCCTCTGCTGCATTGGCTACATCAAGGACAGTGTGAGCAGGGTGCTGCAACACTGAGGCCATGTTATGTCATTCCATGGGGCCGGTGAATCCCAGCCCCCTGAACGTACAGCAGGAGCAGAAACAAGAACACCCTTCCCTGGATTTGCCTCCAGCCTTCCTAGGACATGGCTTGCCAGGGACAGTGCCCCTGATGCCCACAGTGCCCACCCTCAAAGCTGTCCTGCTGCTGAGCTGCAACTCAGGTAGCTTCTCTTTGCAACTAAAACTTTCCTCTAAACACAATAAACCTTCAAAGTGAAACTTCAAATATGAAATTGCTTGTAGCTGATATGCCAAACATTGAATTTTGAGCTGATGAGAAAGTCCTAAGCAGGTCAGACATTTCTTTTGAAATACAACACTAAATTTCAAATCACAGAAGGAAAAAGCAGATCCTCTCGGTTTTTCAGCTCTTGCTATTAAAATGAAAAGTGTGCTCCATTTCTGTTTGTCTCTAATCTCTTCTTACCAGTTAATGTGCCTACACAGTCATTCCCGTTATCTTATCAGAAAAATGTTGCTAAATTGCTAAGCCGCAATAAAAGCAATTTTAGTAAGGTGCAAATCCAAAAGAACACAAACCCTGGGTACTCCCACCTTACAATTGCTTTAATTGTTTCTGACCTCTTGACATTTTCAACTAAAAATAAAGCTGGTTAACATTTGTACTTCTGATTGCAAAATAATCCATTTGTTCAAACAAAATGAGTCATCCAGACCTTATTAAACTGTTTAATGATGTCTTTGCCAGATTATTTCTCTTACTTGGTACCAAGTTAAGTGTATTATAAAGCAGAATTAAATAAACAAACACCATTGAGTTTACACGTTTGTTTTGGACAGCTGTAAATTTGAAAGCTTTGAGGCTCTGTGTGCTCAGTGTGCCTGAAAGGAGAGACCAGCAGAAGAGACCAGCAACACATGCAATGACTCTGCACTCGAAGAGATGTTACCAGGATGGGCTTTTTCATTCCCCGCTTCAAATTTGACTGCTGAGCGAAACATAACCCAGGGATTCAGCAGGAGGGTCCCACTGCATCCAAAGGCAAATCCTGCCGTGTGCCTGTCCTGCTGGGTCCTGGGCACAGCCTGCCCGGCTGGACCAGTCCTTGCCAAAAACCTGATGGTAACCAGGCAAAGCCTGGAGGAGTGCCAGAATCCAGGGACAGACCTGGAAAGATGGGAAAAGCCAAAGCATCACAATGGCAAACCCAGCCAGTGTAAATGTAAAATGTAAGGTAAATGGAGCTGGGCACAGTGATGATGTGGAAAGTAAAAATGTCACTGCAAAAGTAAGTCTGAGAGCAGAGGGAAGGCCAGCCAAAGCTAGAACTGACTGCCTACAGAGAGAGCCTTTCCCCAAGCACTGCCAGCTTCACAAACCTCCCCCTGCTTGAGCTGAAATTCCCCAGCTACAGCCTTATCAGCCACAATTCATATGCTTAACCAGCAACATTAGCAAAAAAGCAAGAAAAATGGTTTGTGTTTTCTAGTTCAGTGTCTCATGCCTTTGCCAGTACCTCTGCACTCTTTGGGAGGATGGACTGACTTAAAAGCAGAGCAGATGCAAGCTAGACTATAGTGGGGAGGAACAAATGGGACAAGGTGTCTGTCCATGCTGTTCTCTGTCTAGGCCACAAGAGAAGATCAGGGTGGGGAAAGAGCTGGGAAATAGTTAAGAGTGATGAAAGGACCAGGGAAAGGAAGGTGTAGTGAGGTGAGACAGGATTGACAAATAATGGACAAAGAAAGCTGGGACTGGCTGAGGAGACAGGCAGGGAGACGCTGGTGGAGGTGAGAAGTGAGACATCCTGAATGAGGACAGCACACAGGGGCTGGAGCTGCCAAAGGAGGGAGCTGAGAGTGACCAAGAGAAGGAGGAGAAGGAGGAGGAGGAGGAGTGCCACGCCCAGAGACTCCTTGTACAGGAGGAGAATTGTTGGGAGATCACACAATCGATCCACAGCTGTGATCTGCTGTGAAAAGTGGGAGAGCCAGTGCTGTCACACCAGCACCTCCAAATGGTCTTTGGGATGGGGATGGAGACACACAGAACCACTGGGCCCCCAGGAACCACCCACCTCTCCCTAGAACACTCCACTTCTTTGCACAGAATCGAACCCTTCCCCTGCTGGATGGATCTCACCTGAAATGGATGCTTGCCACAAGAGAGAATTTCCCATTTGCAGTGCATCATTCTTCCTTTGCCTAAAAGCAACATGAGTGCAGAGGAACAGGCTCTCAAGGGGAAGGAAATGGTTTCATTTGCTCTTTTCCTTCACACCCTCCACGCTTCACCCGGAGTGTAAAGTCAGCAGCAGCAAGAAGCAGCTTCAGAGGACCTGCAGAACCTTCCCCACAGGAGATCCTGTCATTTGGTCTTGTCTGCTGTCCAAATGGACAAAAGATGCTGGATCTGCCTGGCAAGGCTCACTGGCTTGGGACTGCCTTTCCCAGAGGGGGACAGTGGTTATGAAACTTGCTCCCAGAGCTGTCCCTGCTTGCAGGCTCTTTGTTCATTAGTACTGCTTGTTTCAGGGCTACAGAGTGCTTTGGAGTCGAGCACTGAAGTGTGAGGATCACTGCACCCCCAGCTCTCAGGGTGCTCTGCAAAAACCTGGGGGAGGCTTTACCTTTTTGGTGTGAAATGGCAGACTTCAAAAAACAACTCCTGTAAAGATGCAGCGGCCGGGAATGCCGGGACCGCTCCAAAATTGCCTTTTCCTTATCAAGGGGGATGGCATGATCTGTCCAGATAGACCCGATTGCACAACAGCCTGACACCAGCCAGAGGCCACCATGTGCCCCAATGGTCCCAGCTGTGCCCAAGGCAGGGCTGTGGGCACAGCCAAGGGCAGCACAGGGGTTGAACACCAGGGCTGCTCTCAGCTCTGTGCAGCCTCAAACTCTGTCCTGAGTTACCAATGCAGCCCTGCTCCCCAGAGCCTCCTGTGCCACCTTCCAAAGGAACAGGGCTCGAAGCACTCACTAATTTCTTTTGGATGATAATACATACACGAGGCTTTCGACAATCAACAAACTATTTTGGCCAATTAAATAATCCAGATTTGCATGATGACGGATCCCAGATGTCAGAAAAGGCCACTGGTGAAACGTCCCCCAATTTTTTTTTTAATCTATTGATCGTTTGTTTGATTCTGGCTGTGGAAATCAGCAACACTCTCACTGCAAGACCTGGCAGTGATGACAGGACATGGGCACACAGAGCCCATCAAAGCAGAGGAGCACACGTGGGGCTGGAGGACCCTGGGGCTGCTCCCACAGCTGCTGTCCTACAGAGGAACTGATTTCAACCCAGCCATCGACTTCGCAGTAATTGTTAACAGAGCAAACTCATCCTGAGCAGAGTTTGACTCCTGTGTCTCCGAGGGACTGAGTGGGTGTTTTCTGCAGGGGCCTGCACTCTGTGCTCAGTGAATCTCATCCCATGCTCTGCTCTTCCTGGCACAAGCAGGTTTCATTCACAACCAAGTCCTCATGTCAAGAGAACCTTTACTTGAAATGTCCACATTGAAATGTTCACATTTTTATAGAAGAGGATCAATATTAGTAGGGTGAGGCCATGTACTTTATTACATTAACTGATACAGATGGATAAAAAGCCTCAGGTGCCCAGTCCCCTCATCCAGGCTCTAAAATAAGCATTAAAGTACAAGTGAAATACAGGTTAGAGACAGCTGGTCTTACTTGAACCTAATCATGTTAATTAGACAAGGATTAAAGAAGGTTTATAAGCAACTAGCAGTAGGGTTTGGGTCGCCTACACCTATCACTTCCCTTAGAAAAACTTTTAAAGGAAGTTAACTATGTACATTGTGACAGCTGCTTTCCTAGGAAAACTTTTGAAGAAATGCTGTGCAGCACTATTGCTGTGATACAATAAGCAATGTTAAAAAGTAGATGAGCATAATGTTTATTGGGTAGTAAACTATTTAATTTCACAATAAAAATGCACCATAAACTTAGAAACAGAGCCTGATTTTCTGAAAAATAAAAATCAAGACAGAGGCAACTATATGGCTCTCTGAACCAAAGGTAGAAGCAATTAAATATCTTGCTCTTTATTTGGTTAACATTTATTCTGAGTAAGGGAAGTACCATTGTTTTGAAAAATATTGTAATATTAGCGGATCTTCAAGTTCCTGGGCTTTGTAAATCTGTTTAATTTTTAAATGAGAAAAATCTGTAAATGAAAGAAAGTAATGCAGTCAACACCCATCTGTCTTTCAGCATTTTCTTGAAGTTGCATAGTTTTCAGATATTAAGTCTAGTGCTAGTTCTACAAATCCTAGGGAAAAATAAAGCCTGAACAGAGAGACTGAATGTGTAAAGCCAAAAAAAAAAAAAACCCAAAAAACAAACCCTGAATGGCTTTACTGTGTCTTTGAGAAAACATCATATGAACTGCATGAATCAGTAATCAGCTTATGAAGAATGGAAATGTCAAACCCTAAAGGGCAGCATTTGGAGTCAGCACTTCCCCTTCCCCGAGGATCCAGCTGCTTTTCCCGAGCAATGCACACAACTGCATGCACATCCCTCTGTTTGCACACTGTGTTTGTCCAGGAGCCCGTGGGGCAGAGTCCAGGCAGAGCAAAGGTGCCCGGGGCCAGGCACGGTGCCAGGGGCCAGCAGCAGCAGCCCTTGTCCCAGGGGATTATTGACCTTGCTGAACTGGACCTTGGTGCTGCACATGGGGGACTGAAGGGCTGAAACGTCCCCAAATGGGCCCAGGGGTTCTGTGAAGGGCTGAACTCAGCTGTTGAGTGCAGGGCTGCAGACAGGGCAGCACCCCTGAGCACTGCCTGCTCCCCAAAGTGAAGAGTGCAGAGCTGCAGACAGGGCAGCACCCCTGAGCACTGCCTGCTCCCCAAAGTGAAGAGTGCAGAGCTGCAGACAGGGCAGCACCCCTGAGCACTGCCTGCTCCCCAAATCAGACTCTCTGGAGTCTGTGAAGGGCTGAACTCAGCTGTTGAGTGCAGGGCTGCAGATAGGGCAGCAGCCCCTGAGCACTGCCTGCTCCCCAAAGTGAAGAGTGCAGGGCTGCAGACAGGGCGGCATCCCCCGAGCACTGCCTGCTTTCCCCCACAGGGGTCTGTGCTTCGCCCAGGAGAGGCAGACATTCCCGGGGAGGGTCCCTGAGCAGCAGGGACAGCCACCAGGGCTGTGCTGTGCCGTGCCTGGGGTGTGCAGGAGGCTGTGCTGCCCATGGACCTGTCCCAGCAGTGCAGGCAGCCACAGAAACCTCGCACCAACATCTCATCCGTGCTGCTGCAGCCCCCACAATCCCTGCACGGCTGACTCCAGGCAGCAGCAGTTACAACACATGGCTGCAGCCTTGTCCTTTCTGCTGCACCCCAAGGGCTTTGCTTCTCAATGCACAGACTGCTCATAGTCAAGAAAACTTTCCAAAGCCAAAAAGGACATGAATTCAAGGTGAATTTATTAAAAATCCACAAGTCCCCTGTGCGGACAGACTCACTCAGAATTACAGTGCTGTTACCTCAGTGAATGTTAGGTCATTTCTGAAGCAAATTACACTAAACCAAAGTAAGAACATTTTAATTAGTGCTGAGCTCTGCAGAGGGGAATGGACAACTTACCTCCTTTTGTAGAATGTATTTTGCTTTTACACTTAAAAGCAGATTGGACTGGCTGTAGTGAACTCTTCAGCTAGAACTGACACCAATACTAGCCCCTGTACTATTAATATTTGTCAGTAAAAACACGGGGCTTTACAAGATCTTTTTTAATCCCATAGAAAGTAAGTTCTCTGGCATGCTTTTGTGAGAAATACTCGCTCTGGATAAACTAGAATGAAACATCTTGTTCATAACTAAGCACTCTACACAGCACAAATTGCATCTTCTATTTATGCAGAATCAAGTCAGAATGGGAAAGATGGAAAAACTTATTTTGATTGCATTATAATTCAGCTTTTGTGAAGAATTCAGAAATATTCAGATGTATTCCAGTCTCAGATTTTATTTTCATTCTTCTCCTGGACAAAATCAAGTGACAACATCTGGCTCAGGGTATGTGTGTGTTATTATTTTTTCTCTCTAAGTAAAATGTATTGTTCACAGGGGGATCAGAGATTTAGATTTTTGCTCAATCCCTTTTGGGCTGCCCCTTCTTTTAGCAAACTTTGTTGGCTAGCTCTCCTTACAAGTCATCATTACAGGAAGCTAAGCAAAAAATGAGGCAACAAAGTTTGCTTGAAATCTCTGGAACAAAAGTGCCTGATCCAGCAACTTACCATTACCAAGCTGGAGATCCCCTGGTGTCACTCCTGTCCTGTGCACCCACAGGCAGCAGGTGAGCCATAGGCACACCTCAGGCTGCAGAAATGGAGTGGGCATTCCCAGCCTTTTGGGGAAAATGTGGGCTTTGCTGAGAAATTTCAGGGAAAGCTCACCAGGGATCAATTCAATTGCCAAAAATCTCCCAGAGAGTGTTTAGAAGGCAAATGAAGACAGTTAAACCTGTTTCCATTGCAGTGTCGAGCTGCACAAGCACAGCACAGTGCTCCTTTAAACTACATTTCAGCGTGTGGTGTCACACAGAACGCGCTCACAGTTAGAAAATGCAGAATTAGCTGCCTTTTGTTCACCAGTACCTCAGCTTGTCTGGCTGGAGAACCTTGATAAGGAAACAACACAGAGACTGATAATGTCCCAGACCTCAGCAGTGAATTAAACAGCAGCAAGGGTAAAGTCCTGTGTCTCTTAATAAGGCTCACCCACATCATGGGTGGCTGCCCTTGAGCCTGGCTGGCTCACATGACTGGGGACAGCACACACAACTCTCCTGTCAGGGCTGGTGGTTCCAAGGCAGCTCAGATCAAAGTGCTACAGTCATCACCCTCTCCAGGCTGGGCTGCAGTGATAAATCAGTCAATGGCAGCAGCAGAGCCAGGGGAGGACGGGCCATGGCAGCTGCCTGCTCTATCTCCTCTGTGCACAAACACAGAGACTTGCACAACAACGAGGCACCCTTCAAATGCTCGTCCTGCTGAAATACAAACCCACTGGAAGCACTGCCACTGCCGAATGCTCTGCGAGGGCGGTGGCCTTGAAACGTGCCCTGGAGTGGATGCACAAACCAGGCCCCTCTCCTTGCCCAGCTGCTGCTGCATGGCAAGGATTGCCCAGATCACCTCCACCTCCCCTGGCCAACCCTCCTGTGCACACTGCTGTCTGAGCCTGCCACACTGAGCTCTGGAACCCCACCAGCCATTCTTCTGATAAAAGGGGAAGGCCCCCCAAAGGCACAAGTTTCATGCCATTTTGTCAATGACCCTGTAAGAGCAATTATTGCTGTTTTCATCTACTGCCTCCCCAACTTAAACAGCATCAGGCTCTTGTGCCCTGGCAGGAAGCACTGGGCTGTGCTGCTGTCAAGGACCTACAGAACTCAGTCCCATATCTCATAACATACATGTTTCACACATTAGACAAAACACCTACCTGGCAAGCCACTGTATGGTGCTGGCAGAGGATATTCAGTCAATGGGAAAGTATCAGTCTATCATTAATCACTAGTACAAAATCACATTAAAAAATGAAAACAACCCCCCAGTTTGTCTGCAGAGTCAAACGGTCCAAATGCCTCAAGGTGCTGCTTCAGGGACAGCCCTGTGTGTGCAATGCATTACAACCCCCAAAGACTCCTGAGACCCACAGCAAGGGCAAACAAAGAGAAGAGCAACCCACGAAAGAAGGAAGCAGCAATCAGGACTCACCCCTCCGAAGGCTCTGAAGCGCTGCAGGACGCTGCAGTCGATGAAGGCGGCCTGTGCAGGGTCCTGCAGCGCCTGCTGCAGCAGCGGCTCGATGAAGTAGATGCCCGGCTCGATGGTGAGCACCATGCCCTGCTGCAGGCGCCGCGCCGTCCGCAGGCTCCGCAGCCCCGGCTCGTCCACGCGCCGCACGCCCTGTGGACACACACCCTGCTCACTAGGGCAGCACAGGGCCTCAGAGCCAGCCCTCCCGGCCTGGCTGCTCCGTGACACACACAAAACATCAACAGGAATCATAAAGGACTGAAATCAGCCACGCGATTACCGCCCTCCCATCGGTCCCCGTTCAGCTTTCACACAGAGTGGTGACCAGGTTTCAGCTCAACACCCCAGCCCTTTTCTGCACAGTGCCTTTGGATATGCTTGGTGCTGTTACTGCCTTGGGAGAAACACCGCACTACAAGTGAAAATAACTGTCTGCACTGTTCCTTGCTCTACCCTCCCTTGCACAGGATGGGACTGTAAGCAACACGCAAATCTTGAAATGCCCCAGCCATGTCACGGCTGAAACAGCTGAACTATGCAGCACAGAACGATTTCTACAAGGATATGCAAATACTCATTCTCACCAAATGTTATTAAAGTTACACATTTATGATCTTGATTCAGGAGCAATGAGTCTACACATGACCTCATAAAAGCACCCCATTTAAACTAAACTTTTGTCAGATTCAGACTTTCAGGCAACACGGTGCTGATGGGTGTTATTAAAAGTTAAGTCAAAACAAGTCCAAACTAGCAAAACATTCTCTTCTTCCAAAAAGCTGGTAAAATAAAATGATATATGAGGAATATATCTCATATATGAGTGCTTAGTCAAGGAATGAGACACAGCAAAGACTAGTTCTAGCTATTAACTTTCTTCTCCCTAAATGTGCCAGGTATTACAATATCAGAATAAATATATCTCAATCCCATTCGCTTTTTGAAAACTCTTTGCACCTATAGCAAAATTTCCCCAACAAATTCTCCTAATGTCCCATGAACGGCTCACAGGTCCACCAGCTCGCAGTCACACACACACCGTGCTCATGAAACCCTTTCTGCTTTAGCCAGCGAGTCAGAGGGTAGCACGTCTGTGAGACCATGGCATTATTTATCTGGTCTCCACTTGGCTTCCCTGAATCCCGCTTCTGCCGAAGCCACAGGCAGCAGAAGGAGGGAGCACAGCCTGCACATCACCCGTGTGTTTTATCTTACTGAATCGTTCCCTCTTCTGAGTGGACACAGCCCTGCAGTGCTGTTTGCTCTTGAGCTCCACTTGCAGTTCAGAGAAAGGACATGTCACAGAAATCCTGCTTTGCAGTAGCCTCTCCACAGGGTTTGCTTTATCCTCACTGGTCACCCAAGCAATGCTGGGGTTGCTTTGTTCCCTTTGCAGAGCTTATTCTGTTCCGATGTACAGCATCTGACGCTAGCCAAGATTTCTAGAGCTAAGCATCCTGGACATCTGGACACAGGTTTGCCCATGTTGACTGTGTGTTCGATATGTTTTATGTCATATGTTTGATTTGGACTTTGCAGAGCACGATACATTACACCAAAATAAGAAAACATGGTTTTGTTTTACTGAGCCTAGGAAACAAGAATACTGTGATACTAAGCAAGGCATTTTGAATTTGTATTCTTATCAAAACTCAAAGAAAATCAATATATTTCTAAACTTGAAACAATAACTTCACTGAAATGGAGCCATTTTTTCTCTCATACTGCCCCTTGGGGTTTGGCATTTCACACATCCATTGTAATGTGTAAAGGAAATGAGGGCATCCAATCTTGTGGATTAATCTCTCCATGAGCTGTAAACAATTAGATTAGTGTCTGGACCTTTTGGTGCCTCGCCAAGTATCTATCGGCTACTTTACAACAAACAACCCATAGCTGGCTTGAAGTACACTTCTCTATTCTACTTGTAAATGCCTTTTCCAAGGTGGTCAATCCAAGACAGATGCTAGAAAGACAAATGCAGAGCGAGGAAAACAATCGCAAACATCCTCGGAGGGCAGCCCTGGCACAGCATCCATATTTTTGTGCCTTTACTTAGAATAAATGGTGTTTAACATCAGGTGTGACAATAAAGCCTCAGCAGCCCCCTTTATCTGCCTCTGCACAGCTGCTGAAGCAATGCTAGGCATTTTGTCTAGGCTGCTTGCAGTCTGATCCTGGTTTTAGTTCTTCCTTCAAGAAGCTAACAGCAACTCAGGAACGAGACCCAAGATGCACATTTGGATGTGTCTCAGCAATGCAGGGAGACTCCCCAAGGCACCTGAATATTGCTGCTCACCCCAAAGTAAAATTTAAACTTCTCTGGAAGGAATTCACAAAGCCTTTTTGCTGTTCCCCCATCCTGTCTCAGTCCTGGGCTGTGCTGGCTCTAGGTTTCATCTCCAGGTCTTTGGACTGTGCAGGTACTGATGCAGCCACATCCCCACCGTGAAAGCATCTCCAGGGGCTCTTCAAAGGAAGGGTAACACTGCTCAGCTCTTCAAAGCTGGACACCAGTGCGTGGGCTTGTCCTTTTGAACAGAGAGCAGCAGGGTGATCTCCAGGAGATAGGTGTGTGGAATGGCTGAAGAGAGACAGGTCCTGGCCATGGCTTGCTTGTGGCCACTCACACTCTGAGCAGAGGACAGCCCCAACCCAATCTGCTGCCAGGCTGAAGGACAAAACCAGCTGGCACAGGAAATAAGCAGAGAGGGGCCAGTGACCAAGCTGGGTAGATGACAAAACCCCTTCTTTTGAGAACAGTGCTGGATTAAAACACACATCAGGCTATGGCTTCAGCATCCCAAGTGACATCTGACCCCTGGGCACTCGTGAGCACCTCGGCAGCCACCACACCCATCAGGTCCAGGGGCTGGCAGCTCTCAGTCTGCTGTGCTTGTTTATGAAAAGCAGAACAAACTGAAGACTTTCTTAAATGACAGCAACACCACAATCCCCAAACAGAAGATGACAGGTCTGAAACAAGACTTGCCATTTTTCACCAAGCCAATCTCTCTTGGGAGCAAAGCCCGACAGGGCAACCTCGCACTCTCATCCATCAGCAGGAATCCTGTGCCATTAATGGATTTTCCACTTTGTGAGGAGGAACCTTCCCTGCATCTTGCAGCTAAACAACTCAAGCTTTGTTTTCAACAATGACCATGATGTTGTTTTGCAGTCAGATGAAAGGAGAGTCAAACTGTGAGTGCTGGTGCAGCAGCTGTGTGGGTTCGTGTTTCTGTCACCATTACATCCTGCAGGCCTGGCCACTGAGCTGGACCCTCGTCACAGGGCTGCACAAAGGATAATAATTGATAATTTGCCCCCCAAAAGTGTACAGAATAGTCTAGAAAATATTAATGCCTGGGCATCTAAAAAGAGACTTGCAGTTATGTTCTGTGAAAACCAAATTTTGAATAACTGTTTATTCTCCTGTATATTGCAAGAACAGACTCTATCTGAAATTATTTTCTAAGACTGACTTTATTTGGAGGTTCTGCTCACATTTTAAGATTGAGACACTCCTCCTCCAGTAAGCACAGATGTATGACACTGTCACTGGTGACTGTACTCCTGCCAAGAACATTGGATTCCAATTCATGGTTCATCTAAGGTAACAAAAACCAGCATGGCTAGGCAATAAGGACTGTCAAGGGAACAAGAGAATTATTTTGTAAACTGATTTTATTACTATGTAAGCAAAATAAAAGTTCAAATTAAGTGTACAATAATAGAAAATATTGCTATTTTTGGAATAAGCAGGGAATTAGGAAGTATGCGAATCTGCCTATTTCCCAGAAAAAGGCCTGTGGAAGACCAGAACTTGCAATATCCCCAGAATATCTCAGTATAAAGATGAACTACTGCTTGCTCCTGAGCAACTCAATGGTTAACATGTTCCTTTTTCCAGGGAAGAGCTGCACTGTGAATCATGCTGGATCCTGTTCCACAGGCACTGCCTACCAGGCAGAGCAATCAGCAGCAGACACAGCTCCTGGCCCACCGGGGCCCGATCCTGGCTTTGGTTTTGGATCAGAACAGAAGAAAACCACGGGTGATGTCCCTGTGCTGGCTGCTGCTCACCCACAGGGCCATGGCAGTAGCTATGGATGCACAATTCAGGGAGAAGCAAGGGCACCTACCCACCCAAACCCGAGTTCTGGGCTGGCATCACCCCAAAGCTTCCCCAAACCAGCGATGGCAACAAAGCCCAGGCACGGCAGAGAACACCTGAGCTGCTCCAAACAGCCCAGAACACCTGAGCTGCTCCAAACAGCCCAGAACACCTGAGCTGCTCCAAACTGCAAGCACTGAACCACAGCAAAAGACCCATCAGTGACACAATCTAGTTCCATGTTCTCTTCTCCAGCTAAATCATCCCAGAACTTCTTGGAGCCTGCCAGACTGTCCCAGTTGGAACACATCCAGGACAATGAAGTCCTAACCATTTTACCAGGCTAAGTGCAATCAAGTATTTAAATTAATCAGAATACTAACAGTGCATTTAGATAATATGAAATGAGCACCAAAGTGAAATCTCAGCTCTTTTACTCTTCCCTCTTCTCCCACTGCATATACCTAACTTCTAATTAGCTCCTCTAATACAGAAAGAACAGAGCCCTGTGCAGCTAGGAAAAGAAAAGTCTCCAATTCCATTTCAGGTGTCTCCTGGTCCCTTCTCTCCAAGCCCTTGTTTCACCTGCTGAGTGTTGCTAATGAAGATCAGTTTATTCAATGTATCCTGCTTCTCCTCTGAAACCAGCAGCAGGTGACAGCAGAACGTGCCCCAGGCACCACACATCACTCCTGGCATTTGCAAATCAAAGCTTCCACCTCTGCAGGAGAATCTAATTACCAGCTGGAGCTTTTGGGACACAGCTCAAAGTTAATATTGGGGGAATAGAGGACACACGATGTTTAACTGACTGTTTTACTGGAAGCATTTTCTTCTTTTTCTAAGTATTAACTGTGGCATCAAGCTTAAGGTACCTAGTAACTTTCCTGTTATTGCAGGGAATGAGGAAAAATCATCTGCCACTTATTTGAGGCACGGCTGCCTCCTGATTCAGCTGGAGCTGAATTTCAATCATCACTACAGCGTGGTTCTGAGCAGAACTCCCCATGTAAATTTTGCTTTCTGATCCTCTGATGTTACCAAGCTCCAGTGCTACCACAATGCAAATAACAAAACATACGGACTGCATCTTTTCTTTTCTTAGAACCTAAGTTTGGGAAAAAAAGAGATAGTAAATAGTAAAAACCACCAAGTTGACAACTACAGCACTAACCTGGAAGATGAGGAGAATGTTTAGAGGAAATTTATAAGAATTTTATGAGAAATGAGAGAATTGTAAAAGCTACCAACAACACTGTTTCAAAATGAATGACAGGCACCATTTAAAATTGAATGAACAAGTTTCTTGTGACACACAGAAAGCAGACTTTAAAATCTTCATGTAAAGTTTTAAATGAAAGGGCCTTTTCTTCTGTGATCTTTAGATACCGTCAGCGAAAATTGTATAGCAAAACCCCCAAAGTGTATCAATGATAGCAAGGATTTAGTTTTTTTCATGTAATTGAAAGCAGAACTCTACTGTTTTGGTTTTTCTCTGCTGCTGCACCTAGAATGAACTGTTCAAAAACACAAGAGCTCCGTTAGTTGCTGCTAACGTTTCAGAAATATTTGGACAATAAATATTCAGATTAAAACTCTGTTAGCACACAAAGTCTTTTGCAACAAACTTCAGTAAGTCAAAGAAACAAAAGAAAGTATCTCTATCAAAAAAAAATTAAATAGAAGTAATGAAAATCAAACCAAGCAACTAAAAACCCCCAAGTCCTAAACACCTGAACAGTCTGGGGTATGAGAGGGCGTGTCTGCACCATGGCACTGAACTGAGCCAGCACCTGAGCCTTCCTCCTCTTCTGCCTCTGCTCCAGTCCTAAATTCCATAAACACCCAGACTCCAGCACTGTCCTCACAGGGAAAGCTGCTGGGAACTGATCACAACCTTTCTGAATATAAAATAACACAGCAGGGTGAGATCTATTAGCCTGACTCTGGGAGGGGTTTTTAAAGCCCATGGCTGACTCTGGGAGGGGTTTTTAAAGCCCACAGGAGCCTCCTAGGCTGCAGGAGACTCTCCAGGTTGGTGTTAGAGCCAGCAGGTACAAGGAGCACTGTGGATTTCAGTGTGCTCTGCATGGAAAGGAAGGTTTCCCTCATTTGTTTCCTTCCTGCACGCTGCCTGCTCAGTGGCTGCATGTATGTTTTTGCTATGCAGGAATTAAGGAAAAACCCAATAAAACAAATGAAAACAAAACACCCCCCCACCAAAATCAAACCAAAACCAACCAAACAACAAAAAAAGCCCAAAACAAAACCAAAAATATCCCCAGACTCAAGGGGGTCCCATGAACCAGAAGCAGCAAGGTTTTTCTCCTCATCTTTTCTCAAGGTGTCCAATCACTCACAGGAACAAAATCAAAAGTTAGAACTAATGAAAAGCCCTTTTACTCTTTGTGAAGTAAAGGCACTCTAAATGCCTTCCACACAGGTTGTTTCATGTTTGCAGGGCCCGGGTAACCAAAGCTGGAGCAAGGCTTTGCAAGGTTATGGCAAGTGAAGCAATTTGCACCATCAAGGCCCTACATAACAGCTTTAGGCTTCTTGGTAAATTCACTTCATCCTCTAATTCTTAAAGGAGAAAACATTAATGCATCATTTGCAATGCTAATCACAAAAAAAAAAAAAAAAAAAAAAAAAAAGAAGAAGAAGAAGAAGAAGAAATCTTCTGCTTCAGCATAAAGTTGGATACATAAGGAAAACAGTTTTTGCCAGAACAAGATTATTCTTGTATTCTCCAGTGTGTTTGGTGAATTCCCAGTCAGTTCCCAGTCAGGGATCTGTGAGCAAGCTCTCTGCTAAAGCCAGACACAGCCTGTGCACAGCAGAGATGTTCCCCAAGCAGGCACAGTGATGGAAGGAGCTGGCTAACTCCAAAACAGACCTCCAAACTTCATTTGTGATGCAGAATAGCAACAAAAGGATCAGCTTTTCATGAGAATGGAATTGAAAAATTAAACTAAGGTAAATCTTATAATTTTAAAAAACGAAACGAAATTAAACTCTTAATTCATAAGATGCGAAAATCACAGTAGTTATTAACCTAACTTAAATTAACTGGCTTATTATTACAGAAAGTCATCAAATGTACTTAGCATTCTTTGGAGCCTTATAGTCAATTAATATAGCACGGAATTGAATCAACTCAGGCATCTAGAGACACAGAACCTAGATTTAAATGAAAACTTCAGCCTCATCTACCTCAGGGCCTGAAAATTTGGGGCCACCTACCACATTTTCTTCACTGCAACAGGCACAAACCCTCCTTTATATCCCATATCGAATTTACCTAGAGAAAAACTGCAGGGATGTGAGAAACCCATGCCCATGGTTAACCTGTGCAGCAGAGGCTGAGCCCGGTGGGGTTTTCACCCTCTGTGTGACTGAGGGCCGGGTTCTCTGCAGGGATGGGTACCACTGGGGCTGGATTTCAGAGCAGCCTGAGCTGCAGACAGACCCCCAGGAGGAGCAGGAGGGGGTTCCAGGCTGCCAGGGAGCTCCTGCCTGCTCAGCACCCCTGGAAGCAGCACCTCCATGGGTGTGCTCCACTGAAACACTGCTGCTCACACCAGGGCTGGATGAAAGAAGGTTACACTCATGATGGCCAAAACCCAGCGTTCTGTATCACAGCAAACAAAAAAAAAACAAATAGGAAGGGAAATGTTATATTTTCTAATATCCCTGAGTATACTCTGCAGAAAATCTGCAAGCATTCACAGCATTTGTCAAAGAAGAAGAAGAAAGTGCTTGTTCAATGCTGCATGTGAAAGCAGCTTACTGGAAAAGATGAAAACTTATTATTGCCAATGTTGAGAAAAGGAATCTTTGGCTACCAATGAATAACTAATCTAAGCTAACAATGTCTGGAAACAGTTTTTTTGGAACACACAAAACTTTCTGACGGATAAAAATTAGGAAATTAACGTTTATTGTATTATTTCAAATGTAACTGTTTACACTTGAGGAAAATAATGGAATAATATCCACTTGGAAAGTTTTTATTTTTAAAAAATCGTTTGTAATCCTCCCAGAAATTCCCTTGGCCAAAAGCAAAGAAGTTGCTTTTTAACCAGCTAGAAAAAAGAACATGATACTGTGGGCATGGGCTCAGTGTACAATAAACACCAAAATGGCTTTATAAAAATCTTTGTGAGGATCTCACTAGCTGGTAAACATTTAAAACGCACCACAAATCACTCCAGAGTGTACTAGAGGTCTTCAAAATGTGTTTTTTCATGGAGCAATGAGGCAGGGATGAGGAGCCTTGTCCCATTTAGTACAGACCCATCCCAGCCTTGCAGGAAAGGTGCTCAGAGAGCCTTGGGCAGCAGAGCATCCCTGCATCCCTGCATCCCTGCATCCCTGCAGGCTCCCCTGGAGGCTCCCAGCCCAGGGCAGGTGGTGCAGGGCAGCTCCTGGCAGGCTCCTGGGTGCCCTGCCCACACCAGCCAGCTCAGCTCAGCCAAAGGGCTCCTGCTCTGCTCAGAGACAAGGGAAGGGTCTGCCAGAGGGGAAATTAATGCTGCACAGAATTGAAAGGGCTTGCTCTCCTGCAGAACCCGGAATTCACAATTTTTCAAACGAAGGTGATGCCACGCACCCATCTATGTGCACTTTTATATGCAAATACAGAATATTAGCTATTTGTGTGTGAGCTTTCATACATGCTTCATACTCAAGGAGTTTGCTACTTAGGATTAGATTTTGAAAGTAAATTAGCCATGCAAACATTCCTCATGGAAGAATGCAGTTTCATGCCAACACAAACAAATAATTTTAGTATCTGCAGGTATACAATTCTGTGTAGAGCTCTGGCATTTTTACACAGTAAGTACAAAACTGGAGAGCCTAACTCACTTGAAAATGCAGCCCCTATATCCATTTTTATCTGCAACAGGCTGCTCTTTCAAAATTGTGGATAGATCAGTTTGCTTTCAAAAAATGACCCTTAAATTATATAATATACCATATAACAACAGCTATAAACTGAGTCATATGAAAACAAAAACTATTGTCAAAGCATTATTCCATAGCTTGTATGCCACACTGCTGAAATCTGCTGAGAGATGGAAGGTGTGCAGGGTCCACTGCTCCAGACTCACAAAATCAGTTCCACAATTCTCCCTCGACAGTAAGGTACGTGCTCTAACCTCAAAGAACAGAGTTTTGAGGCAAAACCAAGAAGGGTACTTTGCACTCTCAGAATTCTTCTCACTTGTTCCTAAAATTTAGTTATCTCTTCACCCTACCGACTCTTGAACACATGCTCCTGTGTTTTAAGTCCACCAAATTCAGAGAGGTTATTGACAACACGAGTGAAAACAATCTAATCAAAGGCACACAGCAGCAGGGTCCTGGATTTTAAAGTTTATGAACTGTCCAAGTAACCACAGCCCTTGTGCTTTGCTGAATGTCTCTGTACACAGAGAGAATGAACTTCAGAGGAACAACGGGACAAGCATCCATCCCTTATGTATCAGCTAGATTAAAAATCAGAATAAAATCAGAATAGGACTGCTTTTGATTTTTGTTTCATTTCTATGACATGGAGGTTTATTAGCTGATGCTAATGCATCATTATCACAATATTGTATCTCAGCTAGAATTATACTGTGAATGTAATAAGTATCCTCAAATATTACACTGTACTTTACTGCTTCTCCCCTGCCTGCAAAACTGAACCAGCCACAGCAGCTGTTACATAGCCTGGTCACCCAACTAGAAAAAACACCAAAATATGCTTAAACCCTACCTATAAAGTTCCTGGTTTCTTTTGCAGATCTTGCAAAAGAACAGCTTACATATGAGAGGAGACAAATGATGCATTTTTGTTCTGTATTACTGAGAATCCTTAAACAGTCAGCCTCAAATAACAACAACCTAACACGAGATTTCCTTCTGAAATCTTTCTGAAGCTGCTGTAAACTTTCTTTATTCAAACCGTAAGTACAACTGGCTGTAGAGATTTTATTCTTTTAGTTCACATTGCAGACCTACTGCTGTTAATTGGTTGCAGAATTTTACCTATTCTGCTTTCAGATCATACTCATGAATCACCAAATTAATTCAAGGCAAAAGACAATCATTCTGTGTTTTCTGCAGAAACTCAGAATACCAGAGGTTACATTTGCAAAGACTGGAAGGCTTGATGGACTTTTTGTTTCTGCTCTCACTCCAGGACAGCAAATCTACCCTGGTGCCCATGTTGACACTGGCCACCAAAGCTCAAGACAGGGCTCTGAGCCATTGTTTCCATCTGGAATCCCACAGCCACAGGGATTTATTTACTGCCCAGGTGCAGCAGGGAGCTCCTGCAGCTGCCTCACATCTGGAATGGGGCAGGTGAACCTTGCCAGTACAGGACTCAGGTAGACTGAGGTGCTCTGCCACGGCACAGGGGGTTGGGTGTCAGAGCAGTGACTCACGAGGAACTCACAATGTATGCAGAAACTGAGCAGAGAGGGAATGCCCAAAGAGCACCATCAGTTGACTTCCACAAACAATTTCTATTTCAACAAACTAATGGATTTCCTTAGAGTAAACTGCATAAAACACCACATCTAAAAAAGAGACACTGAAATGCACGTCTGCTCTACCTCTGAGCAGACACAATTGGGTAAGCACAGATAAAGCATGAGCAGTGCTGATGGAACCGAGGGGGTTAATCTGCAGGGGAGTTGAGAATGGACACACACTAACCTCTGGGTAGCCTCCAACATCATGCACATCGATTCCAAGTAGATGTCCAAGCCCGTGTGGCATGAATACTGCACCCAGATGAACGCTGAGCATGTCCTCCACGCTGCCTCTCAGGATGCCAATCCTGGCCAGCTCCTCCAGATGGACTCTGTCAGCCAGACGGTGCATGTCAGGCCAGGCCACCCCTGGAGAGCAGGGACAGGCAGCACAGTTAACCATTGCTGCAGGATTGGAACAACAACCGGCAAAAAACAGATGGAACACACGTGCCCTTGGTTCATACAAAAAACAAGAGGGGAAAGAGCAACTACATTTTCACAGAAACACTTTAAACGAGATGAGACTATTTTAACACGTCTGTGAAGGACAGAAAACTACACAGGAGAGAAAGAGCAGCACCTTTAATCCAGCCCCAGAGGAAAAGATGTGAATGCAATGTATCCAAGCATGTGCACACAGATGGAAATGCATTGGTGAGTCTCCTGTAGGACTGTCAGCTGTAGATTGCAGTTATTTAAAATGCAGAGCATAGAACATTGCTGTCCTGTTATTTTCAAGAATGATCAGCCCCATTTAGAACATCTGACACGGACACCACTTTTCTACGTACGTTGAAGATTTAAAGCCCACATCTTTCTGGCAAAGACACTCTCCAGAAATTAATGATTCCCTTGTGTTAATGGGCTGTGTAAAACACAACTCCTCTAATACATGTACTAAACAGCATTACAAAATACTGTTGTTTGACTAGAGACAGAGTGCCAGGATACATTAGGTTGCTATTATTTTGGTATAGGATACAATTTTGTTTGACAAACTGCTGGGGAGAGGAGGGAGGAAGAAAGCAGCTCTTTTGTTAGTAACAAAGTACTGTCCTAATTAGTTCACCATGGCATTGAGTCATCATCAACAGAGCAGCAGTTGCAGAGTCAAGACAACTAGGGCTAAGGTACAGTTGGAGAATATTTTCCTTGTTCAATTTTGGCATGATTAAACAAATAAGAAATGAGCACTTTTTAAGGCCGAACTCCCACTAAGTTTAATCCAGTTAAACATGCAGCTCTAGGGTCTCGTGAACATAAATGTCATATCTTAATCATATTATCAATTTTTGCTGAAAGTACTGAGGCTTCAAAGACCAAAATAAAATCATCCTATGGGAGTGCTTGGATACAGCACTCAGCTGTCTGTTATGGCTCTGATATAAAGATCAGAATCAAACTGAGCAGCAAGTGGTGCTCTGTGTGTGCATCCTCCCACAAAGCTCACCTCTCCAGTGCCCTGAGCAGTGCCTGGGAGACAGCCCAATGTGTGATGAGTGAGCAGGCAGCCCCCTCCCCATCACTGCACTCAGGATCTGCCCTGCATGCAGGGTTCTGCCTGCCAGGCAAGGCCACAGGGCACAAGGACAAACCCTCAGCTGCCACTTCCTCACAAAAGCCAACAGTGCCCAGGTGAGTGATGACAAAATGTGAGCAGTCTTCCTGCTCAAAATGTGCTATTTTTATGGTTTCTCCATTCTAAAAAGGAATTGTGATTTTTCATTTGATACGAACCAATACAACTATAACCAGTTGTTCTTTGACAATTTTTCAACATATTGTGTAATTATTTATCTTTCTGCATATTGACTGCATTGCAATTTTCACTTCTCCAGATTCACCTGTGTTTCACAGCTCTCTCACATTAGGCTCCATTCTATTGAATGATAAATTGAAATCACTACAATCCATCACATCAATATTACACATATCACACTAAAAGTATTGCTGAATCACAGCTGCTTTCCTGTTTATTTTATAGTTGTGGGAATACACAATTCCAGTGTCTAAGTGGAGGCTCAGCTTTTGCAGTTTGCAGTTAACTCCAACTGCTCTGAAAGTCTCCAATCTTCTTTCTGAGGACATCAGATGTTCTTTCAGGATCTCTCCCATGATTTCTGAGCTCAGTATTACTCCACATCACCTATTTTCATTGCCACAACTGCAGAGCCACATGTAACAGCATCTGACCCTGGTCAGCTGTTTGAAGCCTCACCCTCTCTTGTTAAAAATGAAGATCAGAACTCCATGGCTGGAAGACCAAACACAGCCATGGCCTGGATGCTCTGAGAGAAGTGAGCTGAGGTGTCTGTTGTCTGCAGCTCAGCCTCTGCAGCTCTGCTGGTCCCAGTCCAAACCCACAGACTCCACTCAAAGAGACACAGCCACCTTTATCCAGCTGAGGAGGGGATACGAGAGGAGACACAAATACCAAACTGACCAGAAACAAACCCACCAAAACCACTTATCCATCTGTCTGCAGCAGTTTAACAGAGCAGATTAATGACACCATTGCCCTAAGTGAAAAGACAGCCCTGGCTGTAAATCCTGAGTATCTCCAGGCACTGAGCAAACCCATTAGAACTCCTTTTTCTCTCATCCCTACCTTTTTCTTTTTCTCCCACTGCCCTTAAGTGCAACTGCTTCTCCTCTCCTTCTGCCCAGTACTCTTAATTCCCCATCTGTTTTGGTTTTTATTCATCTTATCTGTTTCATTAGAAACCGAGGACAACAAAAAGCTCTACTGTGAAATAAATAACGAGGCTGGGTGGAAAATCTGCAGTTTTGGGCTCTCTCTTGGAGCTAGGGTGGTGCTTCAGACAGAGCCCAATGACTCTGGAGCACTCCTTTCCCATGCAGCCAGTGCCACCAGCTCTGCTGCAGATATGAAACGTGTCAGCTCAGCTCTCCCACACGCTGCCAGAGCTGCAGACTGGGGCAGCTCTGGGCACAGGGAAATGAGGCTTCAGCTGGAGGCATCCTGCTAAATAATACCAGCCTGGGTATTATTTACAAATAAATAGGTATTCAAATAGTCATAATTAAAAAGCAAAGGGTTTATAGATAGATTGCACTTTCTATTCTATTGCCTGGCTTCAAGCTTTATTCCAGTGTGACTATGGGGTGGTGGGCACCCCCTCCAAGACAGTCAACCTACAAGCCCTGGATAAAACACTCACATACAGGCTATTGTTTGAGTGCTAAGATGAAATAGGAAGATATTTTGAGCTGACTAGAGACAGTGAATTAAGTGGAGTCATATTCCTGGTCTTCACTTAAAAATGGTGATATCCTTGTCTTGTTTGATGTGAGAGGATTCCCATCATGCAAGGAATAAACTTTATTAATAAGGTTCAATCAGATTTCTACCTGTTTCCTAAACAGGTCATTTGACAAAGAAAGAGGATCTAAATGCAAATCTTCAAATATTTCCTACTACACTCATAATATTAAAACCATAAATTTTTGTGAAGAGAAAAAAATTATTTTACAGTACTAAGGCAGCTACTTAAAAGTATAGGAAAAAAATCCACTGAAAAAAGGGACAACTATAATTCAAGGAAGATGTCTTTGTCCATTTTACACAGAAGTATATTCATATGTTGTATACATTTATTATAGAGTAAAATTATAGAGTAAACAGAAATATATGATGCTCTAAAGTTATTTTAAAACTAGAATTGCATTAGTTTTATCTGGCAATTGAAATCTTTGTAATTCAATGGCCTGTGCAAGCCCAGCTGTCTCTGGGATTGACTGGCATGCCTGCACTCAAGTGTCATTTAGATAACTAGCAAGTATATTTAAAGAGT
This sequence comes from Brachypodius melanocephalos, assembly GCA_013398615.1. Lineage (NCBI taxonomy): Eukaryota > Metazoa > Chordata > Aves > Passeriformes > Pycnonotidae > Brachypodius > Brachypodius melanocephalos. The sequence goes on along the minus strand of VZSR01001817.1, from coordinate 860,249 downwards.
AACAGTCCTTAAATTCTGCTAACCTAATTTTCCTTTGTAGATACTGAACTTCCAATAATTGCAAAGAGCAGAGAAAGGAGGAAAAATTAAATATCAGAGTTAATAGCTTCATCAAGCCAACAGCTGGACAAGAAGCCATGAACAGACTTTTTGTTGTTCTCACATGATGTGCACCTCGACAGCCCGGCAGTGCCACCAGGGACAATCTGTGATCCCTCTGGTAAAGGGCAGGGGTGTCTGTGCTCTGCTGAGATCTCTGTGCACACACCAATGTGTGGATGGCTTCAGCATGTGAGAGGAGACAATACCAGTGTGTGGGCAGCCAGGGACAATCTGCCCACACTGCAGACTTGCAGATGGGAAGGAAAAGAACACTGGCTCAACGCTGCTGGATGAACAACGTTTGGTACAAAGAATCCTCAACTCATGGAGGCTCCTCAGTGCTCAGGCACTTCAGCTTGTGGATTACTGGGGCTCCAGCAGAGACCTCTGTGCCCTGTGCAAGCTGACAAACACCACATCAGCATTCTTGTAGGGAGAAAAAGCAGCCAAAAGCCACCCGAAGCCCACGAGAACAACGTGCACACCAGTGCCTCTGCCATGGGGTGTGTGAGTTACCCCAGTGCCTGCAGCATGGGCCAGCACTGACCTCCCACCCATCACTCACTGGCATGTTTTACTCAGGTATCATTCAGGACTATTGTTTTGAAGCTTTGGTGAAGTTTATCACGGTTGCAGACGTGCTTTTTGAGTAAGAACTTTTATGACGGTTGCAGACATGCTTTTTGTGCAGAAAGGTGAGTTCTGTTATTATCTGTAAGCCAATTTATAAACCAATTACAGTCCACTGACAGATGGGGTTTAAAAAGGCAGATTGGAGGGTCCTTGGACTTTGACAGCTTGGACCAAAATGAGGCTGTACTCAGGAAAATCTGCTGATGAGGTGTCTGCTCCCTTCTTAATTCTCTGCCAGATGAGACTCTGGGTAATACAGGTCACTGAAGCAGGGCCTGGCTCCCCAGGAAAGCTCAGCTCCCAGGGCTCATTAGGTGGGATTTGTTACCTGCCAAGCAGCACGTGCTCAGGGCAGCTCAAACCCACCTTTCACAGCAGCCAAAGCACCTGAGATTCCTGGAGATACAGAGTGAACGAGCTACACAGCAGCGAGCAGGAACTGGAGATGTCCAGTGATGAAATAAAACAGATAATGGATTAATTAAACAACAAAAAACTAGGGAGGCTATTAGTTTTCAGACACCATGCAAACAGTACAGTGAAGGTTTGCAGATGTGTGAGGTACCACTTAAAAATGGCAAACTTAGTGCATTAAGTTATAGGTATCCCCCTAAAGCTAAATGTTATCTGATACTCTTAAATATTACTGTGAAAGAAAGGAAAGAGGTAAAATTAATATTATTTTACTTCCTTGAAAATATTTCCTCTCTGATATCTGTTTGCCAAACCCCCACGAAATTTCAGATGGAACACCAGGTTCAAGGACTCTGGGACATCATACCAGGATCTCTGCAATAATGTGTGACCTCTTTGATCACACCACTGGAGGAGATTTTGTGCCCTCTTTGCCCCCCCAAAAAAGAAAAAAATGCTTCCAGTGAAACCAGAAATCAAAAGCATTCCTATCTTTTGATGAATATACCATAAATTTTTAAACAGTAGAATTAAAAAGATGAGTTGCTATAACACATCACACCATAAACTGTTCCTCACTTGCTGTTAACTCACTGGTATTTTTATCCCAGTGATTATTATCTGAAGTTTTATTAGAAGACATTTGAGAACATAAAGTAGAAACAGCACACAAAAATAATTTAGGATTACTGCGTGGTATTTAGCCACTTTGGTCAGAAAGTACTCTGAAAAGGCCTAACAGGATTTTTTTTGGCCACTACTTAGGGTACTTTGTGGTTGTAATGTGACAATGATTAAACCACAAATGATTTCACAGGGTTTTTTTGTTGTTATTGGGTGGGGGGTTTTTTGCCAACACAGATGTCACAATCTTCCTAAAAAAAAGCAGTATGGCAAGGTTGTAGTAACTTCTCCCCAAATTGTGCTAAGGTTAAGTTACATTTAATTTCCAAGTGTCCACAGACAAGGGCATAAGGCCCAAAGTCCCCTGGCAGTGCCACTGAGATGAAGACAGAACACACAACCCCAGCCCAGCCAGCAACCCACTGGAACAGATCAAAACCTGCCAACTGGCAGAGACCATATCAGACATAAAACAACAGGGCTTTGGAAATTCCAATCAGACCCAGTTTAAAAAACAAACCAAAACACAATTAAAATACTCAAACTAATTATCTTTTCCCTCTTCACTTGGGTGCTAGAGAAACAGTTGTCGTAGTTGTGATTTTCGTGCTTTCTTTTTGGCCCCCACCACATGAAACACTCAGCAGTTGCTCTGGTTTTGAACTTGGTGTCTTGCAGCACCAGGTAAGGCAACTCTGCCACGGGGCAAAGCCCCCAAACGCTGCACTCTGCCCCTGCCAATGCTGGGGTAACACTGGAGCTGTTCCAATCTTCACACACTGTGTGGATGGCCATGGCTCCTGGGTGAGCATCACACGCCTCCATGCATGCCTAATTCAATCTCTGACCGTACTTTACAGCTGGGCCACGGCTGCCACACGATGAGAAGAGCCTGTTAACTCTCCCAGCCCAAAGGGGAATTGGAATTTGCTGAAAATACCCACAGTTCTGACTGCAGGGATTACAGAACCACAGAATGAATTAGGTTGGAAGAGCCCTTCAAGATCATCGAGTCCAACCCATGCCCTAACACCTCAACTAGACCATGGCACTGAGTGCCATATCCAGTCTTTATTTAAACACATCCAGGGATGGTGACTCTACCACCTCCCCGGGCAGACCATTCCAGTACTTTATCACTCTTTCCATAAAATACTTTTTCCTAATATCAAACCTGTATTTCCCCTGGTGCAGCTTGAGGCTGTGTCCTCTCATTCTGCCAGCTGCTGCCAATTCCTGGACCTGACCCTGCCCTTTGCCTGGAGCCCCACGGCTCCACACCAGCATGGACTGCAGTAGCCATCCCTTTATTCCCCAGAAAGCTGCACCAGCCTTACAGGGATGGGAGCTACTGGAGGGATACAGAGATTGATCCTCATCATCTCTGAAACCTGGACTTCTTCAAAAGGTGGACAGCACTGTGCTCTTCAGCTGTGCTGTGACATTCCTTTTGCATCATCAGTATGATGGAGGTTTTCAGCACCAAGTCCATCCTCCCAACCACAAACCCTGCATAAGATGAGCTGTCACTCATCAGAAGCAAGGTGAGGATAATGTTCTGCCATGCAGAAACATCCAGAAAAGCAATACAAATAGATGGAGATGTGGAGCAAGAGGAGGGATGTTTTCCATGTCTGGATGCAGCACTGGGATTGAGCAGGCACTGTGGATTTTACAGCATGCTCCTTCCAAAATAGGTGTATGTTGGAGAGGAAAAAAGGAAAAAGATTGACAGAATGAAGGAAGTGCTTAGAGGGAATGATTGCAGTGTGGAAACTTATCAATCTCTGAAGCTCAGAAAAGACTCTGTTTAGATAAGACTCAGGGCAAACAGCACCACTGATGTCTAGCAGGTTTGCACTCTGACAGCTCCAGCTGATGCAGTGTCAAGATTGTAGCACTGGTGAACTTTGCACTTCAGCTGAAATTACAACATCCAACAAGCACAATACCTGAACACTCAGCTGGGAGAAAATCAGTGCAGGTACTAAAAATCAGACAAGTTTCAGGCAGCTTATTCCCCAAAAGTCATTGCTAAAACCAGAACTGTACTATGTTACAATATACAGCATGTTACAATAATAATAATAATAATCATAAAAAAATTAAAAGCCTTAAACCAAAACCCATTCAATACAGAAAGGCTAAAAAACCTGCGGCCAATTTAGGCTGAGTCTGTAAAGATATCTAAATGTACTTGAAGAATCCCTGAAAGTAGTGAGAAGTACTGAAAAAATCCACATGTTAAGCTGAGCTGGAAAGCTGCAGGCTTGCCCCTGAACCATGGCAGCTCCTGCAGATGATGCTCAGGTATCTTGAGATAAGAGGGACTTCAGGGCAGAAAGTCCCAACAGCTGCTGGTGCCTGCTTTTATACCCCTGGGACGATCCCATTATTTTAGGCCTTGAATGCCGCAGTGGTCCCTGTCTGTGGGGCAGCTCCTGCCCATCCTGCAAATCCCAGCTCTGCAGTCTGAGACCTGGCATTTCCAGAGATTGCTGCTTTCACAGAGGCCCTGCAGGATCTCCTGAAGCTGGCAGAAAATGCTCCCTTTTCTTTAACCCCTTGCCACTGGTTACTGCTGTGCTGAACAAGGTCAGCTTATGTGGCCAACAATGAGAGCTCCAGTAATCAATCATTCCATTTTTATTTAGTATCTTGAAAGAATAAAGAATTTCAATTTGATTGACAGTGTTGTCTATGCATCCTTTAGTACCTTCTGCTTTTATTTGCTAAGTAGTAGCAATGCCTTAACCATTTATACTGACAAAACCAGAATTAATGCACCACAGAAAGCAGCACTGCCTCTGCTGGGTCCATCTCAGAGAGTCACTATTCAACTTCTGTTCAATTTTCTGTTTGTTCATTAATTGATGAACATTAATGCCAGCAAAAAAGTACAGCCAACTCCATTCAATAGAGAGAGATTACAAATAGCTTAGAAAAAAAATACATTGACAAGATTTACTTTCCAATCTGACTTTCAACACAGTAACACATTCTGAACTGCAAGGAGGGAAAAATAGTACTGCAGTGCCATCCAGCAAGACTTGTGAATATCAAATATTGGTTACAACACGCCCTAAAAGCATTTGTTCTTCAGGGGAACTGGAAGAAGATCTTCAACTTCTGTCGTTAATATTTTATTCCTGAGAAGAATTGTTTTGCTGCAGATATTACAGTGGATTAATAACGATTAGCAGTGCTTTGACTAAAATATGACAATCTGAATAGGAATAATTCATATGGGCATCTTGAAATGATACAAACTGTAAAGCAGACTGTACTCTCATACCCTTCCCTGTTGTGCTATTTTCAAAAATTCTAGTTTACAGACCAGTTTCTTTTGAAAAATTCACCAAAATCAGCTACTGTTTTTATACAGCACAACAGAGAAGTATGATCACGTGGTGTTCCACTAAGCACAACTCTGGATTACACCAAATGAAAGTCAAAATTAATTCCATCCAAAAACCACCAACTGCATGTGAATAAGAACCTTCTACCTGGGAGGAGAAATATTAGTAACAGCTACAGTTATTTTCTTTAGGTCTAATAGATTTCAATCCTAGTTGGATACAGTGACAATTACTCTAAAGCAGTATTAGAAACCAAAACCAAATCTGAATTGTAAAGAAGTCACAGAACTGTTGTGGACAAAAAGAAGCAGTAATCTGTGAAGCTGCAAATTTTGAATTTGCATATGTTGCCAAGCACAGCTCTGCTCAACTTAATAACAGAACCAGCTGCTGGTATAGTATGATCTGCTATGCCAAATATATAACCTAGCTATTAGTTTTTATTAAACTGCTTTTATTAGGCAGTTCTTTAATTGAGTTATTTTAATCTTTGGTCTAAGTACTATTCCACCTGAGCTGGATTCTCTACTATTCTTTTTTTGTTAGAGGCATTTTACTAGAAAATGGAACAGGGAATCATACTGCTGCTTTGAATTCAAATCACAGCAATGTTTTGTTGTCTAAATAGGTTATTTGTGAAACTGGTAGTGGTTCACTAAACTTACATCCTCTTGACAGTCTCACTGAAGGACTGTGCCTCAGTATTTAGGTATCAAAGGAGGACACACCATCCCAAATCTACATCCTGCTGTACTAAAATACAGATCCTTCACCCTGTAAAGCCCCTGGGCTTGCCCCTCTACCCCATCAGCTTTACTGCTTCAATCCTTCAGCATCAGCAAACAGGGAGGAGGCAAAACACTGGCAAATAAAGTGGCTTCCTTGTTTTGTCCTTCTAATTCACAACATTCCTTGGAAGGGTGTGCATGGGAAAACTCAGACAGAAAGCTCAGAGAACCCCTCCATTGCAAAGCAGCCAGGAAGTTACCCCACCAAGGAAAACCTGAAGAAATCAGGAGAAATGCACAAAAAGTGGTCAGAGTTTCACAGAGCAGCTCAACTCTTGTGCAGTTCCAGCTGCCCCCAGGACAAAGACCACATGGGATTGACTCTGTTCTGCATCCTGAACCTACAAACACACGTGCTCTTGGAGCAGGCGGAAAGCAGGAGAGGCTGACACCCAAACTCCAGGCAGGATGGAGCACACTGAGCTCATGGCAGACCTGGGATGTTCCATCCTTGAGAACTCCCAAGGACTGCTGCTCCTGATCTCCAAAGGGAGTCCTCAGAGTCAGACCTACAGAAGGGCCCCCCTCTGAACCATCCTGTATCTCAAACTGCTCATTAAAAAATTATCTGAACGTGACAAAAAATGACAGTGGAAGGGTTGCTCCTAACATTAGAGAAGCACCTTCAAACACCTACTGTCAACTGCAAAATGCAAGCCTTGACCCTGTGAGGCACCTGGAGCAAAGGCAGAGGAGGGAGGGTCCATCAGCTACAGAGAACAGACACTGCTGACCTGTGCTCACTGCCTGCTCCAGCCTGCTCCCCCTGGCCTATCTCAAACACCCGAGTCTTTTGGGAACTACTGCCTCCTCTGCATTTATTTGGCATCCACAGCTAAAGGGTCCCCATCTCTGTAGGCTCTCAGGAGCCATCTACATGATTAATAAAAGGATCTTTTATTTGCTTGGCGTGTAGTTCTACTTCTTCGCCTGAAATATTTTTGCCTGTACTTGAAGTGTACTTGACTGCACTTTCTTGGTCAAAGATTACATGGCAATCCTGGCATCAATGAAATCTGCAAAGTCTGATCTTTGACCCTGAAAGACAGGATTTAAGAGCTTAAAGAACCCACATCTTTAAGTGAAACTGGATTTCTGGGGAAACCATAACAAAAAACCTTCCAGCCCTGACACGGAGAAAGCCCCATCTTGTGTTATCAGAGATGTCAGCCCTGGGACAGAGATTTTCTTCAAGACCTTCCTCCAAAGCATTTATTGGAAAAGCAAAGCCTGAAAGCCAGAGATAAGGCAACAGTCACTGTCTTGGATAGTAAAATGCAGAACTTGGGGATCTGCATGTAAGATGAGCTCCAACTCGAAAAATGCAGAGCTACAAATGCTATAGGGAAACCCTGTGGTAATGTCAGTGTCCCAAGGAGGAATTCACCCTGCACATAAACTGATGTGATGAACAACAACTTCTGTGCATATTTGGAACTAATTTTTATTTTTCATTTTATTGAAACAAACAAACATCAATCAGCAAATATTCCCAGCTGCATAGCTAATGTCTGAATGCAATTTGGATTCAATGGGGACTCTGTATACACAAGCTTTTCAAATCATAAAAATGTAGAGATAGGGACTTGAGTGGCTGCCAACCTAGCCTTACTCAACTGTTCCTTGGGAGCAGTTTGCTAGACAAGGAGATCTTGTTTGAAACTGGAATTTAGGACAATAAACCTTACAGAGTGAGGTGTTTTAATTCCTTCTTCCTTGCACTCCAAATATTAATGTATATAATTGAAAAGACTGAAAAAAAAGAGATATTTTAAACAGAGATTTTGCAGTAGTACCAGGCATGCTAAGCACAGCCAGCCCCCTTCCTTCCCCTTCTCCTGTGATTTTCCATCAGTCTACAGAGAAGACAGAGAGTAATGCTTGGAGGTCCCAGGATGCAATTGCAAAAGGATGAAGATGGAAAGTATGTGATTGCTCCAATATTTAGCTCATTAATCTTAAAGACTCTGTTTATGCTCTAGTGCATTAATGCAAAATAGTTCTAACTGCAAAGCTGAGAGAGAGGCGTACTTCCTTTTTAGTTCTTCTCCAAACAGTAGCAACTTAATAAATTTCAGAAACTTCAATGTTTCTATAAACAGAAACTGTACATAGAAACTTTCTATATGTAGCAACCAAACTGTCCTGGTCAACTAGGAATTAAATTTATAGAACTGAAATTATTAATATTCTGGAAATGCTTAAGATAATAACCAGAACAATAAACAGCAGAAATCACTTGAGGGGCTGCACATGGTATAAATACAGAGTCATTTGGTGAAGAATAAAGGAGAAGGCACCCCCAGACCCTTCCCCAGCTGTACTGGACCGGTGTGTGTCACTGACAGTAAGTCACCAAGGCTGGGCGGTGCCCAGGGCTGGGCTGGCAATGATTCCCTGCACACACACAGAGCACAGCACTGCTGAGGGCTGGCACTCCCCCTGCCCTGGCACTGCCACAGCTCAGGGCACTGACCCTCGGCAGCACCTCCCTGGCCTCACCACGGGCATTCCCATGTGCATGTTCCACGGAGTGCTTCAGGTTAGGAGGGACACCAGGAGGATACCGCCCGGGATCAGGGTAGGGTTAACTTGAAAGTTAGATCATGTTGCTTCAACAAATTGTTTTCTTGGGGTTTGAGAGAGAGACTTACAGCAAAGCAAATTATTTCACACTTTTTTTTCAAATAGATGGATATAAATTCCAAAGAGCAAACAATAGTGGTCTCCCAGGTGTAAGCAGTGACAAATGATGGATAACAAAGCTAACACATTGACACTGGATCTAACTTGGGCAACTAAGATCAAGAATGGAGTGAGACAGATTTGGGAACCTGTGCCCTTTCTAATCCCTCAGACCTCTCCACTATCATCAGACATGCCCAGCTTGCTCACAGGAGAGTCTAATGTGCTCCTGCAGGTCAGGTTTTCATCTGCTCCCACGAGAGGGGTCTACAGACACCAGGGCTGAGACCTCACCCCCTGCCCCTCGCCCCCTGCCCCTCACCCTGCCCTCTGCAGCCCCATGCCTACTCAGGGTGTGCTACACAATGCTTTTTTTCCACCACAGTTTGCTTTTTTAAGCCTGGGCAATTATGGGGGTGGGGGAGAGCTACACCAAAGGCAGTAATTTTATGGTTATAGCATCAAGGACTCCAGAGTTGAGCAATATCAACTGACACCGTGTGTGTGAGCTTTGCTTGGACCCTCGGTGCTGACGTGTTACAGTTCAGTCCTTTAGTTCCATGAACATCTACTCCTTTACACAGGATTTCCCTACCTAGGCCTTTTTGATGATGCTGCCTGTTCCAGTCCTGCAGTAAAATCTTTAAAAATGTAAAAAAAAAAATTCAACAACACTTGCCAGAGGAGCAGACCCAGGGCTGTGTTTTGCAATGTAGGCAGCTGGCTAAAGGACAGAAGACCTCATGCAAGGAAAACTGCAACATCCATTCATGTGCTACTAGAGACACGGAGGAGAGCCTCAGAAGCACCAGTGGAAAAGCTTCCACCAGACCAAGCCAAGCTTCCCACCAACCACAAAATGCAAATCCACAGGAAGCTCCAAGTTCATTTACCTCTAGGGCTACCCAGCTTCCAGAAGACTCCAACCTCCAAGGCAAGCACAGCTCCTGATATATCAAACCACTGAAGATTTCTGTTCATTATATAACTCCTCTTCCATCTGTTACAAAAGCCGAAAACAAGCAAGAAAAAGCCCAAGAGACTCCACGAGCAGGCAAGCGTGGCAAATGCACCTAAAAGTCGCCTCTGGTAATCAGCAACCTTTCTTGCACCACTCAGGTTCCCAGCAGGATGCTAAGCAACTTCCTTCAAACACAGGGGGGTTTTAAAATTTTATTTTACATTTTTTCACTAATAATTTTCTTTCACTTTGCCAGAGTTTGGCTTTACAATCAGGAGTGCAATTTGCAGAAAGGCTGGGCACTCCACAGCTGTAACAGAGGTCAAAACAGCTGGGGTTTGAGCAAGAGCACTGTTCAACTCTCCTAAAAAAGTCTGCTGAATTTCCATCTTGGAATTCCAAATGAGTCAATGGCTTTTACATTCATTTCTGCAGCCTGCTGGCTCCTGCCTGCAGAAGGGGGAGTGCTGTACACTTGCACATCGTTAAGATGCAGTGCAAGCACACTTACCTGCCTGCCCAGCACCTGTGCACTGCTATGATGAGCACTCCGAGAAAAACCGGTGAGGATGTTGATAATTTGGGATTCAGAGCAGGTTTTGAACAGTAGGCAATGAACAGCTCCAGGCCATGCACAGAACAAAAGGTTAAACTAAATTACTGAATGGCTGCTCATTAGCTCAGCTCTTACTGTTATATGCATTGTGTGAAGACAGCAGAGTGAGAAGCAATGAATGTATCTACAGGATACAGGATTTAATTCCAATCATCCTGGGAGGTGAAATCTCTTAGCTGTCCTTGCTTCCTGTGTTTTTGTTTACACAGTGGAATTTTGAAGTGCATGAATTGAATTCATTTCAGATGAAAGTTGACCGGGAGATGAGCTCCAGGACCGCATTTAATGTGCCTCAACCTTTGGCAAATCCAGTGGGATCAAAAAAGAAGTGAGACAAATTAGGACACTAAATTCTGGAATACTCTGAGACATGTGGCTTTACAATTTCACTCTTTTTAAGCTATTCTTTCTATGTAGCATATCTCTGTAAAGCAAATTGTGTCTCAAATCACTGCTCTGAGAAAGAAACAGGCAATGCCTCAGCCACTGAAGGAAATGAAAGTGTCAGTATTCTGCACATCTGCCCCTGGATTTCAGTTCTGTGGAAGAGGAAATTTAATGCAGATGGACTTGACACAATTAAGAATATCCATTAAGTAGAAATGCAACATTCCTCTCTGACATCTTGGATCACAGGCCTGACTTTGTAGAAAAGACAATTAGCCCACTGCCACACAAGTGCACTTTTTGACTTTCCCTTCAGTGACAAGCAGCACTGTCTTCATCAGTGCTCCATCTTCAGTGGTTTCAAAACTGCTGCTTATGCAACACTGAGTAAGTCTTCCTCCCCTTTCATTTTAAACAGATTTTGTTTGTGGCAGAAGTTGTGACAACTGCACTGAACTTGAGCTATAATCCCACAGAGAGTGTTTCTTAACTTTCAGAATGTATTATTTGCCTTGCAGAAGGAATTCTGTTGTTGGAGTTGCAAGGTAAGGAGACCCATATATATGATTAGAGCTGTTTGTACCTTCAGACCATGCACGTAGTCAGATGAATGCTTTTCTATAATGAAATACAATGTTCCACAGTATTTTAAAAATTGTAACTGTTTGTATGTAGAAGTATAAAGAGAACGTATTAGGAGATCTATTACCTCTCAGAAAGTACCTGCACTCAAAAGTTAATTATGAGGTTCATATGACGGCCAGACTGAAAAAAGAAATGCACATCTCTGCATTAAACACACCTATACAGAATGCTGAAGGTTGCTAGCAAGCTGTGTCCTTCCAGACACACAGTTCTGTAAGCCAGTATTTGGTCAGTGACTCCTAAAAAGCAGACTTTTCAGATGGTGGAAATGTTTGCATGTTACCAGACTCTCAACTGGGTCTGCAATTCAAGAGTGCAGGCTGCATTTCATTGCACTCTGAAGCACAAAAGGAATGAAACCAATGAACCACTCCACAGACCATTTCCTGTAGACACAAATTCAGGATTACTAGTCTCGTGAAGAGTGTAAATGCATTTGCACCGTTCTTCCAAACAGGCAAGACAACAATAAGAACAGAAAGCTCAGTCCCTTTTTCTGCCAGAGATTAAGAATGATTTGTCTGTCTGGGGATCTCCAGCTCCCAAAGCTAGTAAAAGACCCTTACAACTACTCCTCAGAAATACTCCACTTAGTTTGGCCTTATTTTCTGACACTGTAAATAAAGTGTTCAGCAAAGGAAAATTCTCTACACCATCCCGAGCACAACAACATAGTAACTCTCAAATTCTGAAGACAGTCTGCAACTTATTAGCATAAAATACTGATAAAATGTTATATGAAATTAAAGGTGATACTGAAATGCAGCACAAACTGTGAAGAGGGATAGGGATGAGTCTTCAGGGGAGGAACAGCAGATGATGAAGAATGTATATTAAAATAGCAAAATATCTAGTCTCATTTTGCAGATAAGCATCAAGTGTTATTTCTCCTGATGCCTTGAGAGGCTACCTAGAACAGAGGCTAGACAGGAATAAAGTAAATATAAAGTAAATATGAGTTAAAGGAATAAAGTAGGTATTTATTAAAAGGCCTTCAAAGGATACACCTTGGGCAGTACAAGAGGCCAGCCTGGCTACACCCAAGATGGACCAGGGGTCACGAGTTTTCACACTTTTGTAAGTTTTGGTGCATTCACATACTGGGGTCAATTGTCCAATTACAGCTTCAGGTTATGCAGTCCCATCCTCCCAGATTGCTCTCCTCAATTCATTGTTGTTTATATTTTTTGGGGCCTGAAGCTGCAATGGTCTCCTTGGTTCTGGGGCTGGAAAAGGATTGTTTTGTGTGACTGAGCTGTGAGCAGAGCTTGCTAACACTCTACATGAAGTTCAGAGTTATATACCAATGCGGTGCAGAATCTGGAAAATATGAAAGCTGAAACTTCAGGCATCACTCCCTTCCAAGCTGCTCAAATAAACAGGGCTGCTGCCAGCCTGTACAGCAGGAAAATTGCTTCTGTTCTGACTGGCAATCCAGAAAGCACATGCACTCAAGGGCTGAGGACTGAAGACTAATACGGCACATTTAAAGGATAAGTGTGCTTTGTGCATTGAGTACATTCCTCTCAAAGATGTTCCATTAGTAATAGTGAGAAATGCTCAAGTACCTTCACCAGTGACAAAATCACAGCAGAAGCTAGTTCTAAATCATTTATTTGCTGGCCTGAAAGCAGAATGGGAGAAAAATAAGGCTTTCATTAAGGCAGACAGTTGTTTCAAATGAAAATGTGTATTTGCTGAATCAGTTCCCCTGCAATTTAAAGGCACACAGTGAAGTACCCAATAGCCAGTGCTTTTGAAAGCTTTTTACGGCTAATTATCCTTCCCAAAGATGCACACTGCATCCCCTTTTTCAACAGAAGATTTCTATTGTGCCTACACATAAAATACAGAAAATGCTTAAAACAAACTGAAGCACAACATGTGCCCACAGGAACTCTGACTTTGGTATTTGGCATAAGCCTCCTGAAAGGAAGCTGTGTCTGTGGAAAGACACATCTGAGTAGCAACTGTCACTCTTAGATGAAGGGAATTAAAAAAAAAAAAAAAAACAAAACCGAAAAAGATTAAAGGATCATATTAATTGTGTTAAGGATAGTTTCCATGTTATGTCTTTAAAGGTGTATGGAAAATGCTGTGCATCTGACCTCTAGATATTAGGAGCTGCTTAACCGTGGAAATTAACTTCATCATCTTGTTCCCTTCCAACACTTCCTAAAATGCAAACATAATTGATTTGGCATCCCGAATGCTGCTGCCAAACCTCTCAATCTCTGCTGACAGGCTCTGATCTCTCACCTGGCTTGACTGCCTTCATCACAGCCCGGGATGCCTTCAGCACAGCCTCATAAATTGCCCTCTGGTCAGCAGTGAACTTGCCATTGGCAGGGAAGGTGCAGGTGATGTCAGAGCCATAGCAGTAATATTCTCCTCCCATATCAAACAGGCTGAAAAGGAAACACAGGGGACAGAAAGGAAAATTTAGTTCCAAAGAAACAGTAGAACATGGTGGACCTTTCTCCTGCTCTGCACTTAAAATCACCTACATTTTGGTAGATGGCCAGTGTAATCACTACCTGAGCACTGTTCAGGTAAAAAACAGGTAAAACAGACAGTCTCTTGGAATCTCCTGGCAGAAGGGTACCTGCATTCCATATGGCTTAAATGGACACCCTTATGGGCTGTGCTGGTCCAGGATGGGAATGCTCACAGAACACAGAAAGGACACAAAGTACATGAAGAGTCCACTTTAGGCTCCTCAGTTCAGTTTCCAGGAATCCTTCTCAGAAGAAAAAACATGGCCTTTTTTATTTTCCTGAAAGAAAACTACATACAGCACCCAGCATCCAAAACTGAATCCCAGTTAACAAAGAAATGTTAATGGAATAAGGATTATGGAAAGACCCAACTACAAAAGTACACATAGTACAGCTTTCTGCATCAGAGGCAGAAGAAAGAAATTATGAAGTGCTTTCTTTTATGGGGACAAAAAAACTGGCTTAGCCCTTGAGAAGTATATTTATTCTATACATGAATAAATGACTCAGCACTGATTGCTCAGCTGCCAGAAATCAATCTACAGGAACAGCAAGTGGGACTCTGTACCCTTGTGAGGACCATGTTGGACACTTGCAGCACTATGCTTCTCAGGCCTGCCTTCAGCAGGCTCAGAAATCAGTAAACAACCAAATAATCATTTGAACCAGACAACACTAGAGCAAATAGCCCCCTTGGTTCATCATATATTGATTACAAGAAGGCACATTTTACATACAAGACTTTGATTTTGATACAGTATTTGTGTGACCTCCTCTCTGATGAGTCAGAGTTGAAATCTGTGAATTTAACAACTGTGAGAGGCTAATCACCACAAGAAATATGATTTTCCTCCACTGTGTTTGAAAACCTTGGAGTTTTCCTCTCCTGGCTGCCTTTTCCCAGCAGGGTCAGTCAGACAGCACAAGCAGAAGGCAGGGCACCCCACTGGGGCACCCTCTCTGCCACTGAGCCCTAATTACAGCAGCAATCAGGAAAGTCTGCAGTGTAGCTCTGTCCCCAGCAGCACACGTGACAAGGTAAGGACAAATAGAAGCTACCACTAAAAGTGCTACAGCTGGTCACCATCTCCCACACAACGGCTCCTGAGAGCGATGGACAGTGAGTTAACACAGGCAATCAGGATAAAACCGAAGAATATTTCAGCTGGGCTGGGACTCTTCTTGCTGCATTGCACACACAGACACATACTCATCGAGATTTACTTTTAAAATCCACTCTACCATTTCCTCCATGAACAAATGTGTGCAGTGAGTGAATCTCTGCCCTGCCTGAGGTCTTTGCCAGCCTCCCCAGCCTGGGCAAGGTTCAGCTGCACAGACTTGCAGGACCGGAACATCAGGAACCACCCCGGTGGCTGCAGCTGCACCAGGCTTAAAGCCACAGCAGCAAACCTTGGGAGAGTGCTCAGAGAGAGCTGCAGAGTTACCTGTGTGCACACAAACACCACATTCCTTCACTGCATATGGAATATGGAATGCTAATCCAGAAAGCTGCTAGCTGCAAAAAGATACAGAACAAGATAAAGGCAGCAAATGTCAGATCCACAGGGAGGAAAAACACGATTGGACACCAAAACAGAAACTAAACCAGCCTGGCCAAACCTCAACAGCAGAAACCCCATCCACACTGCCTAAGTTTTGGTTTCATGGTTAGACTCACTTCTAAAAATAACTAAAGGTTCACATAAAAAAAATCTACGGATAGTGAAAAGTAGCTGCAGCAACTGAGAATAATGGAAGAAACTTCTACATGCTGTAATGTACCAACAAGAAACAGATCAGTTCTAAATCCCTGAATGCATCCCAGACTGACCTTCCAAAGTCACAAACCAAGTTTCAAGATGCTTTGTGGGTTCTGCAGCAGTTCTGTGGCCTAACTCTTGCATTAACAAGTGTAAGTGCCCATTCAGGATGGTGACAGTAAAGCTGTGACTGACAGCTTGAGAACTCCCTGTACATGTCTACTGGAAGTTGCTATGTTTTGTATATTTTATTGTACATTTTACTTGCAAAGTAGTTATTCTGAACTTACCAGAGGCAGAATTTTACCTATGTCTTCAACCTTACAATTATCAGCATTTTCTCAAACCCATTCATCACTCAGTGGCTGTTAAACAGTTTTTGAGTTACTGGAGAACTGAGCAATGGAAAAAAAAAACTATCACAAAGCCGATGGTACACCAAAACAAGGCTCACAAGCTAGGAAGCACCATTTGTCCAGGTCTCTTGGCTTCCAGACAAGAGGAGACATGAGGGAAGATGATCTTTCAAATTCCACCACAGATCAAGCACACCATCCAGCCTGTATGCTCCAGTGAGAAAGCATCCAAACCAAATGGGACATCTGGGAGATATTTTGGCTTTTATCGGGAATTCTCTTCCATTTAACTTCAGTTGGGAACATATCCATTAGCTAAAATGTTGCCCAAGACATGGAAATGGCCCAAATATTGTAGTTATACTGAGAAAATAATGGGAGCTTGAGAAGATCCCAGTTTCATATATTTTGTAATGGCAAAGCACATTTATATCAAATAAAATGTATGACAGCTACTATCTATATTTTCCTGTTGACTAACCAGAAAAAGAATTCTAGAAGGTTCCTTAGAAAAAATAAAATTATTTTACCCCAAAATTAGATAGTAAATTGCTAGTGAAAAAGATATTATTAGTGCATTCGAGTTTGTTCTCAACTGCATGTACAAAATTACCTGTCTGAAAGTGTCACATACAGAAACAACTACTTAATGTTATTTGGACTGTTATCAAATGTAGCAGCAATATCAACAAATCAAATGCAGAAATGAAAATAGGCCTTACAGGCATCTTGATCTATAGCTTACCTCTTAAGAGCTGTTTAAAACAGATTGACATATGCAGTAACACAATAAACATCCACCAAACCCTATCATATTTCCCTTTTAGATAAATTAACAGCTACACATCTGGCAAACTGTGTATGTCACCGTTACACATACCTCACATTTTGTATAACAAAACTTAACTGTGAATTCAGTTTTCTGCTGAATGATGAAAAACTTCATTTTAAAAATACCCTTTCACCACTCCTTTTTCAGCAAGAACACAGCTGTGAATGGCTGATTTCAACGAGATGATATGTCTGAGGCTGTCAGGTTTCTGAGGCATTGGAAAGGGATGGTGAACAGAGGAGTGCTGCTGACCAAAGAGAGACATTAGGTTTTATGTCAAACTGTTCATTGATTTAGTTTCAAGCTGAGGAGGTCAGCTCAATCTCTTTCAAAACCTTCTGAGAGAGAAGCTAATCTTGGTTTGCATCATTTGAGCAAAAGCAGCAAACACCTCCATTTCAGGATGATGTATAAAGCAGGTTTAACAGTCAGAAGACCTGAGCACCCCACGAAAATTCCACGCTACTGTTCCAATTTATTTTCTAGAATGACTAGGAAGCGATACCATAAGTAAAAGATGCACAGCAAAAAATTCCAAACTTCTTGGAAGTATGGGCAGAGCTCTCCCAATGGAGGCTTCAGTTCTCTATGTATACAGAACCTTTCCTACAAAACACATTACAAAATCCTGTAAACATTACTAACTAAAGCTGAACAATGCACAGTATTAGAAAAACCAGATGATAACTGGCCAGTTGCTCTACTGACAGAATGCCTTGCTTCTGTACCAGCAACCCAACGTTAGCCAACAGTGTCAGAGTACAAGGTGCCTTCTGCCTGCTTTACAAGTCACCTCCAAAAATAACTGAGAGCATTTAATTCCTTTCACGGGGAAAAATATCAACCCACAAGTTCCAACCGTTTTGCACATAACCCAGCATCCCAGTCAGACAGAAGGAGAAATGTGTGACATGCCCCAGCCTTGCAGAAAGGCTTGGCTGGACATGCCCCTCCTGACAGAGCTCCCCAGCCCTTCCCAGCGAGTCCCTGCAGGGCTCCTTCCATGCACAACCCACCCGGGGCTCTGCTGCCCCTGCAGGAACCCTGCAGGGAAGTTTGGAGGAAATATTTCAACTCTTGTCCATTTTAAAGCGAATACAGGTTTGGAAGTCAATGCTGGAACTGAAACACAACGTGCTGCACAAAACTCCTTCCCCTCCTGTCCCTCTGAAACAAAATGGATGAGTAAGACATGGCTGTGTTACTTTCACAGAATATTGGCACCACAAAATGCAGATTTATAGTTACACTTTTTGCTTTCAAGCCAAGAAAAATAATACACATTTTGATACTGATTTTAGCTTTCTTAACCTCTGACTGTGAACCACCACGAAACGCTTTGCGTAACGCTTTAAATTTGAACGCTGTGGACTATAAAGAGTCATAGTTCTTCATAAAGTCACTCTGTGCCATTTTTTAAAAATAAAGTATCATCTTCCTTTAAGCATGTGTTTTACTTTTATAGGCTTGCTGACACTTTTATTGTCAAATAATTTGAAACTGCCAGGCAATGAAGCAAATTATGGCCAATATCACAATGGGAAGCAATACTTTATTTGGGATATCTGAGCCATGTGTATGAATTGTTATGATCCAACCACCAACCCAACCCAAAGACAAGCTCTTGCAGGCATTTTTTGGGAAGCCTGCATCTACTCCCACGAGCTAACACATAAAGCTGTCACCTTCCTGCTCTACAGACCGGCCTGATGCGTACACTCAGAGCTGGATCTCCTCACGATAGGTGTAAAATAATCTCTCTTGTGCAGGTGTTAACGTGGCAGAGCGATGACTGGGGTGAAAGGCAGGTGGAAGTCCTTGTGCAACACACCCCAACACAGTGTCACACCGAGCATCACCCACTGCAACCCACGTCCTCCCCAGAGCCTGTTCTCAGGACAAAACCTTCCCTTTCCCTGACACTCTTGCAAAATAGCAATTAGAGAACTGATATTGCCCTATCTTACCGTGCCCTGCTCACACCTCAGGTTAAACAGGTGTGAATTCCGAAACACTTTACTCAGCAACATCTCCTGAGCTTTGAGGGGTTTGAGCTGTTATTGACCAACACACCCATGAGCAGCCACACGGATGAACTGGTGCCAGCCAGTCAGGACAGCAGGAATAAAGGTACATACAGACCTGTCCCCCTCTTCCTGCCATAAAAACAAGTCATCCCCAGCTGGAGATTTCTGCTATGTGATCTCAGCATTCCCTGCTCTGAGTTCACAGGGTGCACTCTGTGCTTTACACTTCACGCAGCAATTAAATCCTTAAGTATTGACACACTAACAAATCCAGCCGTTTGTTTGGTTAAACACTTCTAGGGCAATTTCGAGCTTAAGGGAGCGAGGTATCAGCATTTCTGTGAGACACGTTTTGGAAACAGGCCAACCGATTTGGAAACAGGGTGGTTTAATAGGAGACCACAAGAATGAATTACTGTAAATGATATCACGAGGAAGAAAACAGAGATAAGTGACACATACTTTTTCATACACTTGACTAGCCAAGAGTTATCAATTAAACAAGCAACACTGGGTAAGATAACATCACAAACCCCAAGAGAGAATTGGGACAGTATAGTGTATAGTCCTACCATGCTCAGGAAGAAGTTTTTTAAGAGAAGCCTTGCTGTTACCAGCTTCCATCTGACAGGGCAGGCAAAGAACTTGTACTGGCTCTGTTGAAGCCAGGCTTGTCCCACTGGTTTAAAGCCAGCTTTTTGTCATCAGCACCCACAGAGTCAAGAATAACCCTTAAAAAAGTGTTGGAGAATACTTTTTCTGTAGGAAATTTGATTCTAGGTATTCACAAGAAAACAAGTTTCCATTTACGCCTCCTGTTCAAAAGAAGAGGCTGTAGCCACACAGGTAAATGCAGTCACAGCTGCATGACTACTCTCCACCCAGTTACAAGTTAGGTAACCATGTGCTCCCACACCTGTTGTGTCTCCTTAACTGTGTCTTTTCACCTTGTCTACCTTCTCTAAAACTTTTTTGTCATCGCTCATTTTGTACCACTGTCTCACTTCACAGGCTTTCCCAAAATATCTCAAAGACAATGGGAGGCTTTCTCAAACTTTTCTCACAGAAGATGACAAGATCGTCCACTAACTAAGCTTTGCTCGGATAGAAAGAGTGTGATAAAAATAAGCACCTCTGTCTACATTGAATTTTGAAGGAGAGAGGATTCCCTGCTTGTATCTCTACAGTTCCAGCTACAGAGACTTCAGTGTCTGTAGCAAGAACACACAAAAGTTTGAGCTGGCTGGATTAAACCAGAAAAAAACAAAAGAAAGCAACCAAACACAAAAGCTTCACCAGGTGTGGGTGCCTGCACTGCTCAGGGTTTCCCCTCACCGTCACAGACACTGGCTCACAGAATCAGAGCAGCAGTGTGGAGGTGGCTGCTGTGCCCCCGCTCTGCTGCTTCAGCCCTGCTGCTGAGAAAAAACCAACAACAGCGTGTGGGAGTGTCCTCTCTTACAATGATCTGTGCCAGGCAGGCCTTCAGACCCATTCCTCCCACAGGATATGAAATCTAAATCTCACTGAGTCTACCAAAGGAGCTGCAGGTAAGAGCTGGCTCAGTAAACACCCACGTACAGCAGGAAGATTGCTGTTTTCATACACAGGCTAAGAAGGGGTCCCTTGCTTACAGCATTTATCTCTTGAAGAAATCTGTGACGAGCTCCTTAAGCTTCTCTGCTAAAACAATCCATTTCCATGATCAAATATAAGGCCTCTTCTACCCCCATGCAGTTTGCATTAACGCCTTCTTAAAAATATTAAATTTGCCCAGAGCAAAGAGCCAAAAAATCTTCTGATGGGCTTGTTCACAGATCAATTTGCCCCCGGGTGCCATTCTCAGTGTTTCAGCTAAAGCAGAGGGATGTTTCTGACACAGAGGTGCTGCACACAAATAACAAGTACTGGGAACACCGTGCCAGTCCTGCTGGGCTGGGGGAAGGAGGACGCAGCAATGAGGGTTCCACAGGATGCAGAAGGCAGCTGAAAACCTCAGCCAGATCCGTGCTGACAGTGTGCCAGAGACCAGGAGCAGGCTCAGGGGAAGTTCTGACCAAAGGCTTACCTATCTGACTTCACTTTTTGCTGATTGGATGGTTTCTTTTTTTGTGTCTTTACTACCCTGATTATTACCCATTTTTAACAGACATATTTAGTAAGTCTCTCAACTTACTCTCCTTAGCAGAGTATTCTCTTTAGCAGAGACAGGTTGATGGAAAAGTCAGCAGAGATGTCAGCAAAGCCCAAGTTTTGGCTGGTTTCCATCCATTAGGAGCCTCCCCATTGGAAAGGCAGGATCTGGGGCACTCATGGCTGCAGCTGACTTGCTCCAACAAGGAGCAGCAGGGAAGAGAGGGGAGCATGCAGGGAGAAACCTGGACTGGCAGCTGAGTGCTTCCCAACCAACAGGACAGCAAACCTGCCAGGCTCCTACTTAGCCTTTCAGCATCTGGTTCTGGACACTCTGGCCTGTGCTGCCCAGCCTTGGCAAACAACCATCAGAGACCAAGGGAAGAAGGGTCAGACCTTACTTAATGATTTTACTGTAAATACTGTCAAGTTTTCTTACATGTGCATGTGCATGCTCACACATGTGTCCATGAAATTAAAAGGCTAACACTTCCCGTGTCCCTCCATGGTGAAAACTGGGCCAAGTGTCCAATGGCACAGGTTCACTCAGTTTTTTTGACAGCCTATAGTTGTTTTGTTGATTGTTCAAGCAACCTCCAAATGATCAGTTCTCAAAAGGAATGCTACAGACAGGAGTTTTAGAATACTCTACAGAAGCTGACAAGTGAATAAAAACTCCCTGAGAAGGCAGTTGTTAGCCTTTCCATGGACATGTCCAAAAGTTCAAGCCAAGTGCACAGTAGTGAAGGTAGCAACCACTATTCCCAAAAAGGAGGCTGCCTATTCCCCAGCTGAGCATGTATTCTCCTGTAAGAACATTTCTCTGCTATTGGAAAGAAACTGCCACTCTCCATGGCAGCAGGTGCAGTGGAAGTACAGCACTGCCTTGTGCCAATGCCATCAGAAATGTTCCTGCCCTGAGCACCCCAGTGGGCTCAGCCCTGGTGTGGGGCAGCAGCACAGCAGCAGGACCCCTCCTGAGCTCTGCCACACTGTGCCTCTGCCAGGGGTAACCACGGATGCTCTGCACAGACACAAGAGAACATCTATCACTGACCTGAATACAATTCCCTGACTGGGAATCACACCTGGTTCAGGGGAGCACCCAGGAGCTGTGTTGGGGATAGCTGTACCTCCCCTCTGAGCCATACAGAGCTTTAAAAGCCAGGCAGACTCCCACTAAAGTTGTATTTTGACCTACCCAATTGAGATCCCCACACCAAGGAGAAAGATTTTGCTACTGAACTCTATCCAATACAAGCAACATCCATCAAGAGTACTTCTGTCACACCTGATGTGTATTTGTGTTAAAGACCACCACAAAAAGTAGATTACAAGTCCAACAGAAGCCAGGTTTTTTTTCAGAATATGCTGGAGTGCTACACTAAAAGTGTCACAGATAGAACTTACAGTTGACAATTAAAAAGACATTTCACATATATTATAGACAGCAAAAATTACAAGGCAGACCATAATACAGCACTTTAAGGAAAGCTAAAATTTGTTACAGCAAACACACTACTAATACTTAGTGATCAGGGCTTTGGTGAAAAGGCTTATACATTTCTGACAGCGAGCAACCTCACAGCCTGAATGAACCAGTACTAACAGAACACATTCAATTACAGCAAAATTATTGTTAATTCTAGCAAACATATTTCTCTATTTTAATCAATTTCAATTTTTCTGAATTAGCATAAAATTAATATAGTCCATAGGTACAACAAAATGAAAAATACCTACACTTGATGAAAACAGTAAATATTAATCAAACAAGGAGGAATCAAGCCAAAGGAATTATTTTAGAAATGGATAGCCAGTTAATTTTGCAATCAACCACTAAGTAGTAGCAATGTACTTTGTATTATTATTA
The DNA here is from genome assembly GCA_013398615.1 of Brachypodius melanocephalos. Lineage (NCBI taxonomy): Eukaryota > Metazoa > Chordata > Aves > Passeriformes > Pycnonotidae > Brachypodius > Brachypodius melanocephalos. The sequence continues at coordinate 837,553 of VZSR01001817.1, read as the reverse complement.
GAAACAAAACCATTACCACCAACAAGCTGTTTCAAAATTGCAGACTGAAAAGTTAAAGCTAACCATAATTTTTGCATATTATTACAGCACTGAACTTCAAATGCATAAAAGTGCACGAGGCCAAATGAAAATACTCGTCTCACCCACATAAAATAGTTGAGCATTTACATCTGACACATTAACATCCTGAGATCTTACAAGCAGAGCTTTCAAGAAGTAATAAATACAATCTTTTGTACCGTAGGATAGATGGTTTTAATAGCAGACACTGGAGGACTTGGGTTGGAAAAGGACTTGGTTTTCCATATTATCTGATGGAGAAAGAGGGTCAGCTCCTGCTTTTTAAATGCAACATTGCCCCCACCTGGACAAATCAGTTTTGGTTCTAGGTTGATACCAACATCATAAAACTCGATAAAATACTGAGAACTCCAAAAACTACTTTGGAAAACAGATACAGCAAACTTTGATCATCTTTTCTGGTGTACCTTTTTCAAGCTCACTCATTGGTCAAGTTTTTTCTTGACTTACTGAAATGTTTCCAATACTTTCCTGAAATAAATGACAGCCACTCAGTACTCACAGAAAGTCTTACACTTACTCATTCCTCCAAAGAAGAGAATAGTGCATTTCCTACAAATAAAACTGTATAATATTACAATAAATCTGTGGATATCGTTTCAATGCAATATGTATGCAGCAGAAGGAGAGTGTCTGCATATATAAAAGATAAATACACATGGATTATACATGAATTGACAAATTTTTGATTGTAGAAAACTGTATATTATGCTTTGAGGTCAAAGAATTAAAATCAGCAAAGTAACTTATTTCAGTTAACAGAAGGCTTAGCCATGAATCTGGCTGACTCTGGGGAGCTCTTGCAAGAAGCAACTTTCCTTTGTGGTATTCTTCACAGACTCACAGAACAGGCTGAGTGGGAAGGGACCCAAAAGGATCACCCAGGCCAGCCCCTGTCCCTGCCCAGACCCCCCAGCCATCCCCCCTGTGCCCCCCTGGTGTCCAAAGGCTCCTGGAGCTGAGGCACCCTCGGGGCTGTGCCCATTCCCTGGGGAGCCTGGGCAGTGCCAGCACCAAATGGGGGAAGAACCTTTCCCTAATCTCCAACCTAACCCTCCCCATTACACACCCTGGAGTGACCAGCCACTCCAGAGAGCCTGAAAACTCTCCTTTGTCCCTTCTCAGTCATTAAATATAAAAAGGCCCAAACATTGAACATCTTCCTTCTGCTTCATCCAGAACAACCTTTTACAACTACCTGTACTTGCAGCCAGGAAAAACTTCCTGTGATGAGTAAAGCTTCTGAAATGACAATAGCAGAGGTGCTAGAAGGATCTTTTGAGAGAACCACAGGTAATAATAAAAGGAAAACACCCAAAGCTACATACAAGTGCCAAGGGAAGGAAAGAAACCCAAGTCTGACAACTTGAGCAGAGCACATACATGTGAAGGCAGTGCTCCCAGAGGGAGCTGAGTGTTTGTTCTGGCAAGTACAGGATGTTACCAGGATGAAAACTTGGGCAAAGCTCACTTCTTTCCACAGCCTCTTATTTTAGTGCCCCCTGCTGTCAGTATTATTCTGATAATTTAAATTTGCACTGGGATATTAAGGAAAGAAGTAGAAACAAAAATATGCCTCGGAGTTAACCTGTTCAGATAAAGGCCTTTTGCAATACTGGACAGTTTTACACACCCCCAGCTCTATCATTTGACTCAGCAATAACTGTGCTTGTTGATATAGCCAAGACACATTTAAATCTTTTAACATTATGCTAAGATTGTACTTCTATGACAGATATGTTTGGTTTTGTGACACTAACAAAGCTTTCTGGTACATGAACGCAATAAAACAATTTCCAGGTAGAATTTCTTTTACTGTCATGCACAGCGGTGATGGCACATCATGGGCACAGCACTGAGAGACATTCTATCTCACCAAGGATACTGAACTCTGCCCAATGCTGGCATTGACATCAGTCAAGCACCTCAATAAGTAATCCATAATCCATTCAGTGAGTGTTAAAAGAAACAGTCAAATAACATGAAAGACATCACCCCATCGGATGATCCAACCTGCTTCGATTTAATCTTCTCAAAGCTAGTTTTATTTTATAAATAATAGATTGTCCCACTGTGAATGCAAGGTTAATGATTCTCTCTTAGGTCTGCTGCACTCCCCAGGCAGTTGATGCTGGTTGTACTCCTCTTATTTACACTTTCACCCAAGCCTTTTTAGTAACTCCCACTCTGGCCCTGGCTCCAGCAAGAACCAGTGTTCCCTTCCAGCTGCCAGCACCTGCCCAGGTGAGTTCCTGTGCTCCTGGGGTTGGAGCAGACCCTGGGCAGCCTCAGGCTCTGCTGTCCATTAACATTCTAACTCAGGAGGGTATTTCAAAATGTTAAAAATGCCTCTTTTTTTTTTTTTTTTTTTTTTTTTCAGCAGAATAGACAATTATTTTCATTATTTTGCAAAGCCAAAATGGACCTACTAACCCCCCAAAATGTCATTAAGTGCTTGAAGGTTGGTGAACCTGCCAATGAGAGCTGTTTACAAAGTGCTGAATTTTCACGGAGATACATTTGTCAGATGCCATAAAAAGCCAAGAGCAGTAACTCTTGTCACCTGCAGAAAAGCACCCCAGGGAACAGCTGTATCCATCTCAGTTACATCTGGGGTCAGGCTGATTTCCTTACATTTCTAATATTTAAGTGTAAGCCTCATCATGAAGAATCAACCCTTATTTTAAGATCACAGGAGCATTTTCTATTTACCAAACACTGCAGGAGCCCTGCTGCTCAGCTGCAACAGAACAATCAACTCCTGCCATGTGTTTGGCAGGTGGCACTGCCAGGAACCCACCAAGGCAGGCTGCAGGAGGCACCGGGCTGCAAATCAAATGCAATAAACTGCAATTGCACTCCAAAACTTCTCAAATCAAAACATAAAATGTACACTTCAGGTTCACATCTCTGGTGGTCTCTAGAATAAACCAGCAGAGCACAAAGGTGAGCAGAGACATCTGCCTTGCCCCAGGCTTCCTCTGCTGCCCATGGCTTTGATGTTCTCCCTTCCCCTCTCTCCCCAGCCATGGGTGACTCCACACTGCAGCACTGCCAGGGCAAGGGCAGCAGGCAGAAAGGAGCACCCAAGGCAATCTGCTTCCACTATTTTCCAGGAAGTTTTCATTTTCCAGATGGCAGATGCTGGTTTGTTGAGACAACACTTTCCACAGAAGCACACTGGCTCTTACCGAGCTTGTTCTGGGTGCTGTTTGCCAGGGTCGGGTCGTAACTTCCAGCCAAAGTCAGAGATCACTTTAGGAGAGCTGAAACCAGACTTTCACCTCCCACAGGGGCCCTCTAACAGCTGATCCAATATCCTTCTGCAGTGTGAACAAAAGCAAAACTGCTCCTGAGACACGTGCCCAGAAGAATGAACCACGTGGGGGCTGCCCTTCGATGAGCAGCAGCTCCAGGGGCACGCTGGCTCTTGATTTGTGCCTAAAGCACCCAGATCTCTACTCCTTCCCTTTATCTGGGTTACTGTCTTTTCATTCCATTCTAGCACTCACCAAACTTTGAAAGACCTTTGTTTTTCCAAACTGCTGGGAGCCTCTTGTGTGCAAGGCAGGAGATTGCAAACTACAACAAGTCCTTTAGCTCACGACTCCACTTTCCCTCCCACCAAATGCAGTTACAGCCTGAGTGCAGAAACAGAAGGGGTCCTGGTACCCAGTTAGCAATGAGATACCTGCAGAGGATGCAGTGAGTGTCAGGCCAGGGCTCAGCTCCAATCCAAGCTGTCAGAGCTTTAAGGTGACAGAAGAAAATCAGCGTCTGTGAACAGCCTGGCCGTCCATCATCACTGCAAGCTGTGATTTTTTGCAACATTCCAAGCAGAAGATTTTATTTAAAGTTAATACTGAGTAAAAGGGCCAAGTGCCTACAATGGTGACTCAGCCTTTACCTGGATCACCTTTCTGACCACAGAGACAACAGACACCTGCTTAGGGAAAGTGTTTGGTTTAGAGCAAACTGATCATTTCAGTGTTCACCACAGAATGCTACAGTACATGAATCTTTTATACAAAACACTGACTTGCTGCTATTGCAATGTTTGCTTTTAATACCCATACCAGTTAAATATCTGTATCCTGAACACCTAAACTTCTCTAAAAATATGGATTTCTTTCTCTGTCAGTCGCAGTGCTTTGTGTTAGATAGCTATTTCAATATTTAACAGACTGAAAAGGATAGCCCTGCTTAGCAAGACAGTGTGTATTAATAAGAAGTGTCAGAAATTCCCTTGACAGTCCTTTGTTTTGCACTGGGATCTTTTAGTGCAGAAGCTGTACCTATAAAAAGCGTGGATTATGATGCAGTGTCAGAGATACAATTCCATACCAGTCTCCTACAGAAGCAATAAACCCACTTGATATAGGTTAATTTAAAAAAAAGAACATCATAAAGCCAGGCTTTTCTAAACCTGCCACAGCTTTTGATGAAGAAGTCAGAATAACAGCCTTAGAAACAGACATAAAAATGAAATAGCACAAATGTTTTGGCCTACGATCTTATTTTGATACAACTAAATCCTTGTTACTTATACTTTTAAAAGAGCAAACAATGCATGCACACAAGCATTTCACAGAAGCAAAGCCACAGTCTTCCAAATGTATTTCTTCTAATATTCCGGTGCTTAGTTGACTTATTTATGATACTTACTGCACTGCACTGCTTTGTACATAAAAAACCTGAGCAGCACATTTTTACAAAACCCATGAATGTTATTCATACCCACTAAGTAATGTTGAGAAAAAGACATGAAGTTCTACTGAATAATTTTTTAAAAATCATGCCAAATACCCAATCTTCCAATTCTATTACGTACAACTCTATGAATAGTTAAATTGATGTTATGCCAAAATGCTGGCAGAAACACAAATAACCCTAAAAATACTCTTACCTCTTTTTCACCAAAAAGAAAGTCTGTTTTTCCCCGTGCTCAGGGCTTCCTAAGACTATCCAACAGAGGGCTCCCCACAGCTATTAAAAAGCTTAATTGAAAGCCAATATACAAATGCTAATATCCACAGACAAATCAGCACACTGTCATTTTAATGCCTCCTCTGTATGCACACACACACCCTTCTACCCCCAAATCAGACATTTGGAAAGGCACACAGTGAAAGCACTCAGGCAGTGCCTGGGCAGGATTTGTATGCTGCTCATCTATGCCACACCTCAAGACTTTTTCTGAAATTAACTGGGGAAAATGAGTGTGTTTTTAAATTGTCTTTACAGACATTAAATCACTTTTTCTTATTATTTTTTTATTCTCCCTTGAGAACAGAGTAAATCCAAAGAAGCCAGTGAGGAGCAGAGCCTGCTGTGTAGCAGGCAGTGGGAAAGGCAGGGCAGGGGCTGGAGCCTGGCAGCTGTTTGTGATCTGGGGGTGCCTTTGGTGACACCCCTGCAGCTGAGCACACCCAGCAGGAGCAGGGTGCCCCCACCCCAGTGCAGCAGGAGCTGCCTGCAGGCTCTGCTCAGCCTTGCTCTCTCCCTGTTGGGGCAGGGGTGCTGCTCAGCACTCTGGAAATGCTGAAGGGATCGTTGTATTTGGTAGGTGATGGTTTCCTGACACTGAGACACCTGAGGCTCATAAAACCCAAACATTCTAAAAACTTCTCCAGTACTGCAAAAAACAAGGCTTTGCAAAGAGTCTTATATGAGCTCTGGTGGTTTCAAAGGACTGGAGCCACCCACTGAACTGCTCCTGGAGAGTGTAAGTGAAAGATTCCCACACAGACCCTTCACCCTGAGGTCTCCCTCACTGTTTAAAGACCTTAGTTTTAATTATGGGATATCATCATGCACTGTGGCATATCTTCTCTCTTACATATGCTGAGATTTCCACAGCTTCTTTTTTAAATTTAATTGAATGGCACAGCTGACACACTTTTATGTTGGTATGTCCTTCCTGATCAAAAAAAATGCTCATAGCATATTATCTACTCAAACATAACATAATCATAAATCAAAACTATTGCCCTGCAATAAATTAACTTTAGTACTTGATGGGTTTAGTAAGCTATTAACCACAGCTGAAGATAATACATAAACTCTTGTACAAGAAGCTTTTTTTAAAAAGTTTTTACAATATTGTAAAGAAGTCACCTATCTGTAATTCCAGAAGTTCACCGTGCAGCACCTGAAGATGTGCCCGGAACTTCAGCCAACAAGGTGCATTTTTTAACTTCTGAGATTCAATTTGTTTTCCATAATAGGTTTTGAGCTTATCAATGATAATACTAATTTGCTTTTCTTCATGCATTTACATTCCACTGTGAAAATACACACCTACACTCTTCCTGCACAGGCTACAAAGGTAATCCAATACAAGTTCTCCGCTGAATGTCAGTGATTAACTTCTCCAAAAGTAGTTGTGCATTTTTATAAACCAAGGACAATTTTTGCCCCATGTCTTTGGAGGTGAAGTATGAAAGTTATGATCTGATACATTAAACAGCAGATAAATAAGTCTGTCTTTCAATTTATGGGACTGTATTTGGTGCTTCCATTCCCTCTGCTTTCACCTGCAGTGATACTGGGAAGCATGTGGACATGTAATACACACAGAGAAAACTTTATGGTTATTGCAGCTGTATTACACATCACTGAACTCTAAGTGAACCTTCAGAGGAAGTTTTTGGCACAGCACAGATCTAGAAGCACCCTTCCCTGGCCTGAACTGGGTTTGATCTCTTCACACATTCTCATCTCTACCTTCTTGTCAGGGTGTCTGTGTGCACGCAGGCATTTGGGAGATCTAATCCATTCTGCAATTTCCTGCAACTCTAAAAGCAGCCAACACTCTCCTGATCCCCCACCCCACCACCAGAGCTGAGGTTGGGATCTGAGGTTTGGATCTGAGGTCCAAGAGCAAACTCAAATGACAAATTTTGCAACTGCCCTTGTACTTAGAATACAGCCATTTCTTAAACTAAGTTCTAAGTGCCTCTGGTGCAGAAGTGTTTGAAACAGTATCTCTTTCTTCCTTTCAACTGGAGATGCAGGTGTACAGGACCTTTGGAAGAAACCAGAATAACTTAGCATGCAGAGGTACTTTCTATTTTAAAGATTTATTGACTTTTTATCAGTATGCAGTCATCCTTTTTCTAAGAGTACATACAATTCCTGTATGGAAAGAGCAGTAGTGAACCAAAAATATCAAACCAGCTCTAACCCTTTACTCACCATAAGTCTCCATCTTCAATAGTCCTGTCATTTGGGGCTCCAGCATGGCCATAGTGCAAAACAGACGAGTTCTCCCCACTGATGGGCAAAAAAGAAAATTAGCACAATTAGTGGCAGAAGAAACACTACCACACACATTCACATGACCAGAAGGAGCACTGTAAGCACCAGTGTATGCACATAAAGAGCAGGGCTGTCACAATCCCTGCCCTGTGCAGCAGAGCTGGGCCTGGCACAGGGATCCTGCTCCTCTGCCTCGAGGGCAGCACCTTGCTGCACCAGGAACATGGCACAGTTCACAGCAGCATTTCCTGTGTGCATGACAGTGTAAAGGAAAGGATTATGCACAAGTAATTTTTCAATTCACACCCACTTATTATTTTCTGGTGGTGTTTGTTTGTTTGTTGTTTATTTTAATTACTCAGTGCTATTTCCCCCTATTTGAGGTTAAGTAGTCTGAGGCATAAAACAAACTAACTTCCACTGGAGTAAAATGTGACATTTGAAACACTCTAGGAATCAGTGGGGCTGGAGGAACTGAACTGTCTGAGGGAGCAGCTCCAGTTCCCCTCTGGCATGGCCACAGGTGGTCCCTGCTGGAGGGGATGCACATTCACAGCCTGCAATGCCAGCAGCAGCAGAAGGTATCAAAACTGTCACTCTCTTCTTACCTGCTGTCAAAAAATCACATTGCAAAGAAAAGATCTGTATTCCTGGAAACCTTTCAGAGTAAACTGCTGATTCACAAGAATAAAACAGCTCCAGAGAAGGATGGACACTTGTTCTGTGGTTCTAAAGTTCCATGATCCACTAAGTGACCTACATGTGGCCTTGGCATCCTCTCCTGCCTACTGATATCCCTCTGGGTCTATAAAATGTCAGTTAAAAGGCTGATAAAGATCTCAAGCTCTACCTACTTTTCTTTCACTGTTCTCTTCAGATAGGTGCTCTCACTTTTTCTCTTCAAAAAGCCAGAAGAATTACATCACATCCAAAAATACACCTGTTGGGACAGGTTACTGCAGCTTCTCCCCAGCCCCTCCAGCTCACTTGCCAGCCTGTACCTCAGCTTTCATCACAACCTTTCACTGCTCACCCTGCTCAAATCGGCTTCTTTCAAGCTGTGATGCTGGAACAGCTTTGTATCTTGGATGACAGGAATGTGAGGCTCAATTTCAATCAATCTTTTGTTGTATCTGCAGTAAATGTGACATCTGACACACTTCTCACAGTAGACTTCTGATGTGTGCAATTACAAAAACAGTGAGCAGGCACTGTATCCAAAAAGAGATTGCCTTCAAGATACATGAAGTACTGGTGATATTAGACATTTAACAGATCATCAGGCATTCAGATAATTTCATAAACAATGATTATGGAGTAGAAAGTAGTAAGTTTCTGCAGGCTTTCCATCTAAGTGGCTGGACTATGTCCCTGGAAGTATTTAAAAATGTAGCTAAAACATGTAGCTGTGGCACTTGGGGACACAGGTGAGCAGTGAACTTGGGAGTGCTGGGTTCATGGATAGACTGGATGACCTCAGAGGGCTTTTACAACCTGAATAATTCTACAATGATATTTTAAAAATAAATTATCTATTGTTAACTATTTTTAGCATATAAGAATCACTACGTAATAAGAGAGTGAAAGGTGATATTTCAGAATTCGGGGATGATTTTCTGATACAAGTGTACTTCATAAAATTATACACACTCCAAACAGAAAAATTAGAAAAGTTAGAATTGTTAAATCAAGAGTTAAAAAGCTCCACAGAACTAAGGCTACAAAACATCCATTTTGTCATGCTGGTCCAATGGCTTAAGCACAGTTTCACAACTGGCTGGATGATTTTTCCTTGCTGGATGCTGGACTTGAGAAGCTCTGCTGCTGTGCAGATAGCTAAAAATGGACCCAGAAAACCTGTACACAGGATGAAGACAGACAGCAGCTTCTTTCTGAGATGTTCTGCCTCCTGGCCTCTGTTGGAATATTTTCCACACCAGGACACTTTCAAAATTAGTTTGCTCTATCTAAAGAAAAAATCTGTACTAGGGCAGTGGAGTGCAGCCAAAAGAAAAGGTCTGTGCCAGGCTGTGTCCAGTGGGAGCTGTATTCCCAGTGGGAGCTGTGTGTGTTCCCAGTCTGTGTTCCCAGTCTGAGCTGT
>VZSR01001817.1:790918-828011 GCA_013398615.1 Brachypodius melanocephalos | reverse complement strand
TGTGTTCCCAGTCTGAGCTGTGTTCCCAGTCTGTGTTCCCAGCCTGAACTCTCACATCAGGTGACAGGGGTGCAGACTGCTCCCACTCCTGAGCTGCAGCATCACTTCCTGCCTCAAAAACTGCTTCCCACGTGGAGAGCTAAAATTTTGGGAGGATGGCATGCAGAAGCAACTGGAATGACATTGTTTGGTGTTTAAGGAAAAACACAAGAAATAATAAAAAACCACCAACAGCTGGTGTGCACATACACACTCCACAGCAGTTTGTCAGGATTATAGCTGCAGATCCTATCCCTTATCTCCCTCCAAATCTGGGGATAAAGTAGGAGAAGCAAACAGCACATGCATATATTTATGATCAACTTTTCAAAAATGATCATGAACCTTAAGGGCATGACTCCATGCTTTGGTATCTGCAGACAGCTCGTTTACTTATCAAGACGTGCTGGCACCCTCAGTGACATGCCCCATACCAGTGCATAAATAAGTCATATACTCAAATTTGACAACTGCACAAATGCCTTCAACGAAATGCATTGCAAATGCAAAGATGAGGGCTTTCTTTTGCACATTTGAATGTAAAGGTTTTAGTTCACGAGCTCTTTCTGTCAGGCTCAGCAGCAGCTGTGCTGGGAGCTGCAGGAAGGATCTGTCTCTCAGCACTGTTGGTGAAGCGTTCAGCAGGCACAATCTTTGTTGGCATTGGAGGCTCCTGATGTGTCAGGCACATCTTGGCTCTGTCACACACAGGGATCACAGCACACAGAGCACACTTGGTGCTGGAGACCAGATCTGCACACCAGATGCATTGCAGGGGTTTGGCTGCTGGGATTTATTGGCCTGAGAGGGTCTGCTCCCCTGGGACTGGCTCTGGGCAGATACCCTGGGCTCAACACCCTTCAGCAACCATGGCAGAGCTCACCTGCTCCTGCAAGCTCCCCCAGCTGCCTTTCACCCAGAACAAATCCAGCACAAGCACTGCAGGACTGATCCCTGGCTCTGAGCAGGCCCTGCAGCTGAGCACGAGTGGGAGAGCCTGACTCAGGAATGCACTGCTGACCCAAATGAAGACAGCAGCATGGAAAGCTCCAGTGGGTTCCTGCTAAGAGGTGCATGTCCAATCTCCCTGCAGGGTGCAGCTTCACCACTGCCCTGAGAGGAAGGCAGGAAGATGCTTCTGCAGCAATGCTACAGAAATGATGTGTACCCACAAGGGAAGTGCTACAGTTAGCCAGAAACTGTTCACACTGATTCAGTAAACCTTTCAAGGTGGCTTTAGAACAATTTAAACAAAAGCACCAGCCACTGGCAAAGCAAGTGAGCCTCCATGTAGAAGCTACTTCTTCCAAGAGGTAACAGTCACAAGGTCTAGCATTAGAGCCCCAAGTTGCCATTCAAGATGAAGTTGGGTGGTTTAAGATGAATTAGGTTTAAGACGAAGTGCTGTGGGGAGGGGAGGGTCACTGGCTTCACTGCCTTTTTTCCATCAGCACCTCTGAAAATCACCACACACGAGGATGCCAACGCTCACCTTCAGGCAGCCAACCTGAAAAACCCTCCAGAAGTTTCTGTGTATCCATTCTTATTCCTTTAATAAATTGCTTCTAACTGGTGTCGAAGACATGTTTGTTACAGAAGAAATTGCAGGAAGCAGCAGAAGAGCTGCAAATTAACACCACTGAGAATGCAATAAGAGATTCTGATTATCAGCAAAGGAAAACAATCCCCCAAGATGCATTTTAGATCAGAAAGCACCCTGAAAACAAATTATTAGAAGAAAGAGGAGAAATGTCAGCAATATTTTAAGAATAGGGCTATGCTGAGCATCAAGCCTACAAGAATGTAGGTAGTAGCTCTATATTAAGACCATCCAAAGAAAAAACAAAAGATCATTGACTAAAACTGGAACCTATTTTCATCATGACTTAAATCATCATAGAATCAACCCAGAAGAAAGTTTTTAACCCTTCTTGCCACTTTTTTGTCTAAGGCATGAAATCTTAAAAAGTTGTACTGAAGTGAAAGAAAGAAAAGCAGATTCAGTATCCTAACCTGGTTCAAAAAGCTTCACTTATGGTGACCCTCAGATAGAAGAAGACATTTCACTGCACAGTGTTACTCTTAATGACTGACAGCACAGATGAGAGCTGTCATCTGCCCAGAGACATCAGCCAAGGAGATCTGAACCTGAGTTTAAGAGGAGGGAGTAACAAGCAGCAGCTGGTGGTGGCTTCCGTGGTGGTTCCAGAGACACCAATGCCTCCACCACCACCCAACTCCAGCTGGAACCTCTGCACCTGCTTCCCAGTGGGTGCCATCCACCCCAGCATCACCAGCACACTGCCAATCGATTCCCTTGTTTTCCCATTTGGAAAAATGGTTCCTTGGTACCCTTAGGCACTGCAGTGAATAATTCATTAGCATCTGGACACTACCTGGAAGTAGCACTTTGTAGATGAGTGCCAAATATATCCAGGTATGATCAACCAATGCTCCCATCCTCCTTTCATGACACTTAGTGATGTCTGCACTTCAAATCACTCCCCAGCTGACTGTTTGGAAGTGTCACCAACTGCAGGACCAACCTCAAAAGGTAACAGCCTGTCACACTCATCACTGTGTGTTGTTATTCTCATAATAACAGTCAACACACAGAGCATTTTTGGTGACACCAAATATTCATTTAGCATCTCCTCAAGAATATAACACTGCACAGGGACAGCAATAAATAACTGTACCCATCACATGACAAGTGATTTATTCCTGTACTAAAATATCATACTGATTACTCCTGATTTCCAGTTTCATCAGATTTTTTTGAAAAATTTTGAATAACAAACTTGTTTTTTTATTTAAAAGGATTATTCTTTTCTATGGAAACTACTATCAGGCCTGCAATCTAAAAAGGAAAGATCTTGTCAAAATATGCTCATTTTAAGTGTTCAGGAAAATACAAAATTCAGCATGAATAGAATAAAACATGCAAAAATCCTAATTGCAAAAGCTATTTTTAGCTGTAAATGTAGTTAAGCGAAATATTTACAATGCACGGCATTTTCACAGTATTAAAAAATGTCTATTATTTTTGCCATTATTATGTTAATTGAATTCATTCATTAGGAACTGGCTTAAAACTGTTAATATTATTCATTCTTATTTCATCACTCATAGTCAGAACACAAAGACCTTTGTCTGTAAATTGCTATCTCATGTAATTAATTTTTTTTCTAAATCAAGTTTGTCTGCACTTTCAATTCTAGTGGTAGGATAGGATGCCAGCTCCTACGGACAACAGTGAGTCCAGTGTTGTTTGGATCTTGCATTCCAAGGACAGCCCTTGTCTGTGCTTTAAATCCTCCAGCAGCTCAGAGGCAGCTCTAACACCACCCCCATGCCCTGCAGAGCAGGACAGGATGCCCAGGGAGCTCCTGCCAGCCCCCAGCTCTGAGCTGCTCTTGGAGCTGCCCTCCTCCAGGGCTCCCCAGGATGTGTCATGCAGCTCCTGGCTTCTCCAGCCCTGCTCCCACAGGTCACAAGGACCCTCTACACAAACTCTGACTGAACGGTTCTGGAGGTTCAGTGACTGGAGCAGCAGCACCCAAACCAACCCTGCAGCACAGCTTCTGGTCCACCATAAGAGAACGTGAAGTCTGCAAGGCTGTGAACAATCACACCACCCCTGCCTTGACAAAAGCTTAGAGATGGAGTCTCATTCCACCACGATGTTAATGCTCAAGTTAGACAACGGTACTTAAACCAGGAAACTTTTCAGACAATTTAGATACACAATTTGCCATAAAACCGCTCATGCTCCTGCTGCAATTTTGCATATAAATTGGAAAACTGCATTTACAAATAAGCAATTGAGTAAACTGCAGAAAGAAGTGAAGGTGCTAATTGTTCTTATTACCTTCAAAGCAATATAACATTATTGCCATTAACATAAAAATCATCTTTTGTGAGTGTATGTGACCTCAGTGTAGGGCAAATGTTTCTGAGTAGCAGCAGAACAAGTGGAACATATATACCAACATATATGGCTCATCGAACTGTCATACATCTCTGATTAGATTAATTCCACTAAGTAAGATTAATCTCTGCATGAAGCACACAGCTGTTCCTCAGCATGTATCCCACACTGTTCTCTTGTGCATTTCTACAACTGCAGGCAGAACTTTTATACTACTTTCCCAAATACAGTGACCTTCAACACTAGCTGTACAGCAAGAAGCAGAGAAAGCAAAAAATTACAAATTCTAATGAGATAGGTTTAATGGCATCCTAATCTTTGACACATAGGATTTTGAGGATGATAATAAACACTTAAGCTGTATTTCAAAGAAAGCATTTTTGAGCAACAGAGAATAGCTCTAAAGCCCTTCTCCATGATGCAATTTAATAAAAAAAGCCAACTGCAGCACAGGGGTGAGCATAAACACGATCCTGGCAGCAGCAGCAGCCATGGGGGAGCCTCTGGAGTGCAGCAGAATCTATTACCAAGCTATGTCTTCAGGAGACAGAGACAGCCACCTACCTCTCTTTGTCTTTTCCAGTGAAAACAGGCCAGAACTCACTCTGATGGCATTTGCAAACACATGACAGGCCTAAAAGGATCAATTTTACAAATATCCAGGGGGAAGCTGATGATAAAGATTACACAGATGAGTGTAAAGTATCCTCTTACCTGCCACAGATGCAGGTGTAGGAGGTGTGGCGCATGCCACCTCGAGTGTAGCAGTAGTGCTGGAACAGGCTGCAAAGAAACAAAGGTGGCAATTAATGATTTATGCAAAATCACTCCAAGACAGGGAGAGAAACAAGTTCTGCTTGAGCACAGCTGTGTTGGTGTAAATCCCCAGCTGCCCAGCAAGGCTCTCTGCCCATTTCTGCCCAGCTGAACACTCCAATTGCCCCACGTGCACAGCTGAGCAGCCCTGCAGAGCTGCACGCCATCCCCACCACGCCAGTCAGCAACTCTGCAGCAGAGAACAGGGGCTCAGTGCAGCCCAGTGACCTCAGAGGGCAACTGCTGTCCTTACAGCTCAACACCAAGAGGGAAATCACTGCTGGCAAGAGAGTCCATCTGACCACAGAGCAAACAGGATGGTAACAGTGAAAATGCTGAAGCTGGTAAAGCTGGCTAAACTGTCCAAAGTGGAATTGGGAAAACCACTGCACTGCTGCATTTCAGGTACACAATCTCAGCCATGATCTTTCTTTTCAGTCCTGATGCCCTCAATCATGTAGATTCAGGAAAAGTGAAGTCCAACCAGCCCTTCACAGAGGAAGGAGCTTGCCAGACTGGCCAAAGCTCTTAAAAATAATTTCAGCAGAAGCCCTCTCATTTTTACCACCTCACAGACACCTTCTGCTGGAAGCTGAACTAAATATCCCCAAAGTCTGATTTGCTCTGACTGTGCTGTTCACCCTCCTCTCCAGACAAGCCAGCAGAGCTCTCCCTTCACATAGAACCAGGTACTTTCTGCATCCCAGTCTGGGCTGGAATGGACAGGGTCATGTTTGCTTGTTTGTAGCACAACAGACACAGAGAAAACATAAGACTTACTCAGTTCCAGACTGTGGTACCTAAACACCTCTATGATCTTTCCCTGACCAAAAATGGGGGAAAAAATGAACACAAACTCAATCCTAAGAGCAAAAGGACCATGTGGTAGCATGAGGCCAAGTCTCCTGCAGCCCATAAGGGACAGTGCAACGCAGCATTGTTTGCTTTTGTGTGTGCTTGGGACAGGGAAGGGAAGGCAGAACAGCCTGTGGAACTCCTCTCTCACTGCCTTCCTGCTGGAGGAGCTGTTTGCCCTTGAAAAGCATTACAATATTTTCATCTTCACTGTCAAAGTCCCCTTCACACGAGGGCAGATGTGCCCAAAGCACCATTAATATAGGATCAGGTGCTTTACGAGCTAAGCACATATCATGGATCCTTTTATTCTTTTTGAAATATGCTCTAGTTACAATCCAATTCCCTGTAACACTGAATGAATTCCAAACCCTCATTTCTTGTGACACTGAAATCATTTCATTAACACAGAGTGATAACAGTGCTATTCAAAGAAAAGAGATGTTGTGATTTTGTCCCTCTTCAGCAGCAAGCCACAGAACACAATGCAAATTCTAAAGGTATTAAAGACATTACATGCTTGTAAATCTAAACTGGATTTTAAAATTACACAAAATGACAGTATTTAAAGAGAAACAAAAGAGAGCATACAAATTAATCACATATGAAAAAAGAAAAGCTTCCATTTAGAGACTCAATAGAGGGACACCCTGTTTACAAGATCTCCTTTCTGTTCAAAATACTCTGGTGGTTTACAAGGCAGAAAACACTAAGTTTGTTTTGGCCCATAAATGAATAGTGGCAATGAGTAGGTCAAGCGCCAGAGAAGGTAAGGAGAAACTCTGACAAGGTGAGAACCCAGCAGAGATATCACTAAACTGAGCTAATATAATTTATCACCTACACTGACATTTTTTCTGACACAGACACTGTTTCACTGAAATGGACATTTCATGTGGAAACATTTGCTGGCAGGCAAGGTTTACTCTGTAAGACATGACACTATACACAAACATTTTGCACAATAATTATACTGTTATATATGTATAGTTACATTTTAGGAAGCAACTTTTAGTGTATTTTACAGACCTTTCACCTTAAATGATTGAATAAACTATGTCCTCTAGACAGCAACTTCCAGTAATCTTAAAAAGAGCTTAAAAATGAAAAGTAAAAATGAAATAATGAAGGCTCTAAACATCTTTCCATCATCAGTGATGCAGGATAGCAAGGTTTATTTTTCCACATGACAACTCATCACATATTCATAGTTGCAATTAATATGAAACTATGCAGCCAGTAATAGCAGTCACCTCTTGCAGTACTCCCCAACTAGCAGTAAAAATCAATCAATCAATTAAGACATGCTTTGTGTAATCCAGCTGCTCCCTGAACTTTGTTCCTGTTTTCATCAAACATCATGGGCTTCCTTTTAAGACTAAGAAAGAAGGGACTATCTATGTGATTGAGCTGATGATGGTACAACTTTGCCAGGTGATGAGTTTCCTGGTAGGAAAACTACTCACACCACTGTTTTGAATTTACTTTTTCAGGGTGTGACTTCATGCAATTGGAGAAAACAATTGAAAATTTCCATCAGAGACAGCCGACATCCTCGTATAATATGGCAGAGATAAATGAAGGACTGGATATCCCTTTGATGACAAAGGCTGGCTTTTCAAAGCTACAAAGTGTGTATGCAGAATCAGAGAAGGTGCCAGGACTTTGCAGGTGAAGCCCCAGTTCCACTGAAGTTAGTGCAGATTCTGCCAACTAGACTTTACCACACCAAGATTTCACTGCCTACACTCTGTAAGAATCTTTATCCATAACAGCAACACGAAAATATAAAGTCTGAAATAGTTGGATGGAATATAATTCAATCAGGCACTCTGCATACACTGCAAAGCTTGCATCCTGAACCTCTCCTGGTCTTTTTGCTAAGGGTGGAGGATAAGTGTGCTCAGCCACTTTTATGTTGGTGCTGGATGCTTTGCCTCGAGCTTTTAATTCAACAAACACAGGGACAGAAATGAGGCAGCTCTTTCTCTTCTCCTTGTCATGTTTTGGGCAGTATTTCTGCAGAGGACATGTGAATCACCATGCAAGCATGGCCTCAGTGGTGCCTTGGCTTGTCACTTGTCACCTGTCAGACACACACAGCTTTGCCAGAGCTACCATGGGCTGTGCAGTGCTTTGGACACAACTGCTTTGTTGCTGTTGCTGTGTAGAGGAACATCCTGCATTTGGTGCTCTTTTTTTCCCCCAAAACCATCACTTTTATTTTTTTTTTGACTGACAATATGCAGAGAGTTAAGGCAGTTTTTAAAAACTCACTGTTTTTCCCATCAGTTTTTTAAAAAACCAAGTATTGGTCACCACCAACCCAAGTAAATCCGACACGAGTGCACTTCCCCTCGTAGGAAATTTGCTGAGGCACAGGACAATGTTAACCCCACTGCTCTGCTGAGTCTCAGCTGCCTCACTGACTGTGCTGAACCGAGAGAAGAAAGCTCCCCTTGCAGAAATAATGGGTTATTCAGCAGTAGAAAGGACAGAAGGATATACTTGCTGTGTTTCAGATCCTATGGAGTACTGCACATATCCAAACAAAGCTCCAGAGTGCTTGAAGAGCCTCAACTTCAAAACAGCCCAGAAAGCCATTAAAGTAAAATGTTCTACAAACAGTCTTTCTGACAAATTACCAAAATCTGACAATGATGTTTGTGTTTTATGGCCATCTTTGGTCCAGTTTCTACTGCTATCTAATGCACATTGATAATTGCAATCACGTGTGTGCTATGAATGCAAAAGCATTAAATAAGGCAGTTTAATGTCAACAGTTTTCCTAATTTAAGTGAATTTACTGAATAAAGACACATAAAGCAGGAGGAATAGAACTACCTGTATTGATTGCTTTCACACTTTGCTTATTTTCAGGTCTTCCTCACCACTAGAATACAACATATCCATACACACTCAGCAGTGTTATTTTTATTTCCCAAAATAAGTACATAAATAATCTCTAATTTTAATTCTTGTCATCAGCTCTTCTTGAGTTACAAGAAACATTTATAAGAAAGCAAAATTTGCATTTCTCAGCTATTCACTCCTGAAACCAAGACACTTCTAGATCAAAAAGGTTCAAATTTTAAATAAACATCCAACATTTTGACCTATATCTTACAAAACCAGAAAGAAATGCAATTACAGAAAGTGTAATAAACATGGAGAAAAAAGAAATACAGAAGGAACTAAAAGCAGCAAGAATATCTGAGCAATGTCTGACAAAAAAAAACTTTAAACCTCGCCAAGTTTCTGTAACACTGCCCAAGATGTTCCTCAGTGACATTTTCTGAAGGTCTCACACCCCCAGTAACTGCAGCAAAGAGCTGCAGAACGAGAGCTGCACATCACCTTGGGCTGCAGAACAACCACTCATCCAAGGTTTCTGATAGAGAGAACCACAGAATAATCCTGTTCACTATTCCCAGACACTGCACCTAGAACACCTGTGGGTACTGGCAGCTCAAGAACCTGACTCTTAGGCTGTATCAGAGAGCTCTGCTGTCAACCTGCCCTGGGAAGCACACAAGAACTGAAGAGTCAAGGACACTTGCAGGTCAGTGTCTCATGATGGTGTTTACACTGGAAACATGTATTTGAGAAAGTTGCCTCCTAATAAAAGGAAACCTTTGTATACTTCAAAAATAGCATTCTTTGAACATAGCCCCTGAGAGCTGCCTTGAAATGCAAGCAGGTGGGTTTGAACTATAAACTGGAAACCACAGTAACTTAAGAGAGATCTGGACAGAACTTGGAGGACTTTCTGTAGTTCCTTCTTCTATTTTTATGACTACAGTGGAAGATGTGGGTGAATATCTATTAGTTACCTGTGCACTGAATTCCAACTACAGCGTGCCCTTATCCTTTTGTATGGTCTAAATATGAAGCATAGCCATGACACAGGCTAAAATCCAAAGCCTCTCTAAAGCATTCACAGAAGGCCAAATAGTCTAGCTGTACCAGGACTGAAATGCATTACTTTGATCATTTAGAAACATAAAAATCTCTACATAAGCAAGCTATAAAGCCCAAACCTCACAAAACTGTTGAGCCACAGTAAATATAATTTGCCCATGATTACTAGAGCATTTGTCCTTAACATCAACCTAGGCTGAAAAAACACATCCAGAGGAAAGAAGACAAGGTGTCAGTAACAGCCCATCAGTGAATACAGGAGCAAGGTGAGCAGTGCCTCCTTTAATCCCACACTAGACACAGTGAGGCTCTTAAAAACAGAGCATTTCTCTTTGTTAACCTACTTACTCTGCTAATGTAATTTATTTTCCATGGACAACTAGATGCTTAAAGGCTTAGCCTATCTAATCCTATTTTCATTTAGTTCACAACAGCACACTGCAGTACTGTTTGGTTAAACAGAAACAAAAAAAAAAAAAGTCAGTACTTCGTTGCAAAAGGGTAAAATAGAGTGGAGAAGTGTAGGAGGAATAATCCAACTTACTATTAATGAACAAATAATGGATTACTAACTTGCAGCCAAACAAGAAAAACAGCACAATGAGCAGATGAGCAAAGTTATTCAACACCTTGGAGACAATATACATCATGATTTATGTCTGGAAATTGTTTAGAACAGACCTTGCAAATCCACGAACAACAGGAAACAAAACCACTTCTGTGCAATGACTTCTTAAACTAACTGGTTACGCTACTGCTAATGAAAACTGTAGATTAAAATCCCTGGCTGGGTTATTTTGCATGCTCACAGAGGAGAGCTGCTGAGGCTTACCATCAACCAGAGATACTGAAGGGAGCTGTACTTTGAAGCATCTCTATTTACAATTGTCCTCATTTGTATCATGCACAAGCAGAAATAATATGTGATTTTTTAAAAAATGCTGATCCCTCTGAATTCTAACATC
Source organism: Brachypodius melanocephalos (assembly GCA_013398615.1). NCBI lineage: Eukaryota > Metazoa > Chordata > Aves > Passeriformes > Pycnonotidae > Brachypodius > Brachypodius melanocephalos. Next base: position 817,484 of record VZSR01001817.1, on the reverse strand, counting down.
TAGATTCTGTTCTTATTTTTGCTGTATTTTCTTTAAATAAGTTATTTTTCTTTATGTGCAGCAAACACTACATAATAATAGAACCTTAAAATGTTATTTGAGTCCATCAGGGAGAGAAGAAGTGTAACTTTGGCAGGCTGGTATGACACAGGAAACTGGCAGTACATTAATGTAAATACAGTAAGAACATTTATGAAGTGAAGAAGAGCTGTGTAGAAGCAGCACAGAAGTAAGTGGGCTCACGTCTGTAATAAATAATTCATACTGGGATTTCTAAGTGTGTTATTTCTCTGTGCTAAAATGGATCACAAGCCAGAGCTCAGGGCAGAACAGAGGGTAAGATTACCCCAAAATGCAGATATATTCTAAGATACAAAACAACACAGACCAGAAGGAACACCATTCCTTCAGGAAGCAAAGCCCATCAAGGTAAAGCCATTAATACTACCTGCAAACCAGAGACACACGAAACAGAAAGTCCATAAATAATACAAAACTCAGCATTGTCACACATGTCATATATGATTTGTAATGATTGAAGGTAATTGATAATATCAGTTCAAGAACAGAGAGTTTAGGTGAGGGGTAATTAGCATTTTAATTGCATAATTGGGAATTATAAATTACCTGTCTTATGTAAAGAATAACTGAAGCACTAATATGACATGAGCTGATAATTCATCTTTTTGTCTCAGCTATGCGGGTTGGTGAATTTAGAGAATCAGGAATTGTATTTTCCTCACACACAGAGACATTTCCTTTTTGCTTTTTAATTTCATAGCTCTTCCTTTTATCTATTCCACGTGAAGAAAACTTCCCCCCATCAATCTGCAAATGTAGAATTTTGGAATGATTTTTGAGTCAGAGAACATGGCTCTGATACTGCAGCAGTTTAAGATTTCTTGTGGAATGATCTCCCCTTCTCCCTTCCAGACTGATGTAAGTTTTTTCTAACAGGACTGTTGGAGTTTAATCCAATTTTTTTCTTTTTCCAGTATGACAAAAGGGGAAGAGCTTTCAAAGATGTGATTTTAAAGAAGTGCATATGGACACTCTCACTGGATTTGTGTTTGATTCTACACTGGTGCCACATCTCTTTGACTGAAAATTCATCAAGTTACTCGTTTTCACAGAAGTTCAGCTAAGCCATTTCATTACCAATGCTCAAATGCAAACAATGATTATGTAAGCCCATAACCTCCTACTCAGCTGCTGCTTTTCCAGAAGATTGGCAAGACAACGGAATGGGTACCCCAGAGACAGACAGTTATGCTGAATGCTCTGTAAATACCACTTTTCAGTAAGTCAATCCTTAAATTAACACTTAAGAAGCCTTTAAAAATGTATTCAGGTATGGTTGTCAAATCACTGTTTTCCTGAAACTCTTTTAACTCTACTCAGCAAATTCACCTATCGTTTGTCAGAAGTGTTTGATTCATCTGCACAAAACCCAGCTGATTGTGGATTCAAATATTATGACTATTACTCTACTGAAATCTTTAACTGTCAATCCTGTTGAAATACAGTTAGTGCTTCATAGTAATGGAGCTGATTAAGATATTCACAATAAAAAGGTTTGATGTCAACTCTAAAGTAAGCCAAGGTCTACCTCACCTGGATTTGGTGAGCAGCAGCTCAGAGGCAGGAGGTGAGTGCTGTGCAGAGCTGCCAGCTCAGCCCAGGGGCTGTCAGAGGGGACACAAAGAAGGAACACCCACAGCTCTGCAGCAGGGCTCCAGCCTGGCCAGGAAGCTCAGGAGGTGATGGACAGAAAGCCTGCCCAGAGTGAGAGATGGCCATGGGTGCTCCTTGTGATTAGAGCAGCACAGGTAACGCACCGAGCGGATGGGATGAGCATCCCAGAGCCACAGCCCCTGGGGCACAGCAGGGAAGGGCATTCACTGCTCCCAGCTGGGGGCTCTGCACTGCCCCACGAGCAGATCACAGGGGCTCGGGTGGGAGCTTGTCCTCCTGTGCTGTGCTAAGCCACATTCCATGTGCTCCTTCCCTCCTGCTCCTCTGCTCCAGGCTGGCTGCACCAGCACAGAGAGCTCCTCCTGCTCTGCTCCTCTGCAGTCAACCTTGAACAGGATTGTTTTCCAGAGCAGAAAGTTTTTCAAATAGTTTTCAGTCTTTACTAAATACATAAATGGGAAATGGATCCCACAGCTGCACTCCAACACAATGATCATTCCAGAGTCTCTGGTTTACTTCTTCACCAATTCCAAAGACCACTTGGAATCACATCTGTTACTAACGAGGCAGAACAAAGTTCTGCGCTGGCCTACATTTCAAATTTAATTTAATATTATGGAAAGAGATGGCACAGATTTTTCTGAGACTCATTGCTCCATTTCCAGCTCTAATAATTCTAGATCACAACTGGCATATTTTAAATTAAATTTTTTGTAGTTTAAACCTATTTATCAACAGCTAATTAACGAGGTCTAAATCCTTTGATGACAGAATGATTAAACTGCATTTTAGCTAATCCATCTTTAATTAAAATGCTGCCAGCAAACCATTTCTGGATGTGTAAAAAAAGACACATTTATAGATGCTCACTCTTTAACTATGCATTATGTAAAGCCAATAATTAGAAGAACTCATAATTTCAATTATATTTTAATTACTGTTACATATAAAACATGCTTTAATAGATGTAATGCAATACATTTTCTTGCTTTACAATCCACTAATCATTCCTATTGGGGTGACAACCAAATAAAAGGAAGTTTAATACGTGCGATAGTACAGGAATCTTTTTCTAGCTTTGAACCAATTCTCTCTCCATTTCTTCTTTGCAGCAGAAAGGTACTTAATTATCTCCAAATCTAAACCACAAATGAATCCCTATAAATCCCTGTTAAAACTCTAAAAGGAGATTAGCAGTAACTGACCATAATAAAGAGGAATGCTTTATCCTTATTATTGCATCAGCACGTCTTCAAGTTTCTTCAACTCGAAGCACAAGGCTACTAAAAGCCTGCTCATTAGGAAAAAATGGGAGGTGACAATTAACCAATTTTCCTGTTTAATTCCTTTCTAACTTTAGGAGGAAACAACAAGAGCCAAGAGAGGCTTTAGCTGCTGGAGGAGCCATCAATTTTCATTTCTTTTGGGTTTCCCCTTGCTCCATCCTGCAGCCAGCTCTCCATCACCTGCATTAATGGGGGCTGAGACTTACAAATGTGACAGTGATAAAAGTTTAACTGTTGTTTACTATGGCTAAGTCAGTTTTCAGTGCAAATCTCTTTCTAAAGCTGGTCAGGAACACTCAATATCCCAGAGCAATTCAACCTTTAAAACTGCATGTTATTGCAATAGATTTTGTTCAGCTAAGACAAAATAAAATGTGATAAATTACAGGTTTTCTACATGTTTCTAAGCTCTCCATGTTCCAAGTAGTTGTACATCACTGTAAACTGTTTTATGGCTTCCCTGCTTGCAGTGATTTCAAAGTGACATGAGGAAACCAGTAACTCTGTAGGAGAATCCTGTTTACCCACTATATTGTACTTCACAAATATTTAAAAAGTTTTATTATATTATTTCTTCTGACTCAGACAACTTAAAATTGAATTTTCATGTTGATTTCTACTGTTGGGATATGTTGATGAAATTGCTGGTATTTCAGTTTATTTCAAGTTTTCTCTAAAAATATCTAACATTTAAAACACTGTGATAGTTAAGATGTTTTCACCACAGGCACGTATCATGAAGTCACTGAACACAAAAATTCTGAAATACCACAAAACAAAACCTGAGCTAGTGCCTAGTTTGATTTACATAAATCCTATCCTTTCATTTCCATTTTTGACTATTTCTGCTTATAAGCAATCTCTTGGGGGCAGGGAATATATTTTATTACCTCACAAAGTACATTGTCCATTTACATTCTGATGAAATAACGAGAACAACAGCTTATTATGAAGAGTATCTGAGCTGTATGTCCTTGAAGGAGCATGTCTGGAAAGGTCATGTGGAATATCTAAGTACTCATATCTAACAAGAACAAATGCTGATGTAGCAGCGAGCTTCATCAAGGTTTATCGAGAACACTCATGACTCTGTATGAGATTGCAATAAATCTACCTGGAAGAGAAAACACCCCCAAACTTTGGGATGGCACCTGACTGCTGCTCCCCCTTGTAGTGCCAACAGAAGTGACAAGCAGACAACCAAGAGTGCATCACCTCACAGCACAGCTCTGCTTGTCCTGGCTCTCATGGTGCCTTGGCAGTGTGAGACCAAGCACAGACACGGTCAGGGACTGCACACACAGCAATACTGAACGAGATGAAACATTCAAGAAGGAATATTTTAGCTGTTAGAAGCACTGGGGAAGGACAGTAATGAGGCCAATAGCAGAAACAGCAGTATGATAGAAGCTAATCAGATATATATTGACAGCTTGTCTTACTTTCAATTTAATGCACTGCTCCATTCAAATGCTGGCTATACTAACTGCTTTTGTCGGAAGACACTGGCACTTTGGCCAGCAAGTGTTCTGATTTCCTTCTCAGCCTACAGAGGCTGCCACAGCAAGGAGACAGCATGTAAATGCCAGCTTGTCACCTGAGAGGTGACTAACATCTTCTTGGGAAAATACTTTCCTGGGGGAGGCTCATGCCAGACAATTTTACTTGCCAGAATTCAGAGCCCTGCAATGCTGCCTGGATCTTCCACGTGCTTTCTGGAGTAACACAGTGCATTCCTGCTTCCCCAGCAGAGAATGTGCCACTGAATACAGAAAAGCTAGTTAAGTATTTCAGAACCTTCTAGCAAACTCCACAACGCTATCCAAACTTTTCTTAAAATTGCATTTACCCTGGCCCCAGAAGGCTTGAGTAAGATGGTGTGTTTGGCTGGGGCTGCTTCCAGATGCTGTATCGTCAAAAAGAAAGTTTTCTTGGCTTGATAAATAACAGATCAGAGATGTCCTTCTCCAATCTTTCTGACCATGTTTCAAGGGTCCCAGTCACATAAAATGAGTGAATGGCTGTCCAGAGGACTACACCATTTACCACAAATTACTTCTTTATGGAAGAATCAATTTTATAGTCTCCTGAATTTCAAACACTTGCCTCTTCAATCCAGTGGAATTACTTTTTTGAGAGCCAAGCCTGAGATAGATGACTCCAAGGATCTACTCTTGGGGCTATGAAATATTTGTTGTAAAAATCTAGAGAGGACTTATAAGTCTTTGCAAAAGACTGAGTAAAGAAAACATGTATCAACACTTTAACATTATAAGGCAAAAAGTGTCCAGACTAATCTGTTGAGTCCCCAACAATCTTCTGTCCTGACACAGCAGGAAGCTAAATTCAAGTCAATCCAACACAACAGAACCAGAAAAGTGTTATCAAGAGACACCCCCTCCATGCTGTCCTGGAAACTCCCACGTGTATGGTATCTGCTCATGCAGGAGGGTTCTGCAAAGCTGAACTCATGAGAATAAAGCTTTAAAGACACATTAACTGATTGCAACTCCTAAAGAGACAACATGCAACTTGGAAAACAAATACCACCGCAGGACCTGGGGAATAAAATGAAACGCATTCAGGAGAGATGATTCCAAGAGCTCTTAAGCTCTTGCAGTCTCAAGAAGAAATCCATAATACTGATTGTGATTCCCTTAATCCATGTAGCAGAGCACAAACCATCATCTGGGTGAAAGGGAAGGGAAAGTACACCCTCAGCAGAACTTTCAACAGTTCAAGCTGTCACATAAGGCTTGACAAATCCATTTGCCTGCTTTTAAGTGGCACACAGAAAATTGCCAGACTCGGTGTTCATCAGTTTCTGCAGATCTACTGATCTTAGTAGAAAGAATTAAAGCTGTAAGGATTGGAAAGATAGTGTTAACCAACAATAAATGAACATAACATTTCATTGCATGCCTGAAACTCTGAGGGTGTCTCAGTTACTCCATTCATGGCAGAGCCTTCAAACAAGAATTCCAGCCCTTAGTTAACAGCATCATGTCTAGAACTGTTAAAAGAATGAAAGAACTTTTGTCCTGATGCCTCATGCCTACCTAAAGATTGAAACTGTTTGTGTCAAGATGTGAAACTGCCCAGAAGAGCCCTGTCTGTGGGGAGGCACAGCCCAGCTCCTGCACCAAAATGACACAACCTGGTCTCTGCACACAGAAGGTTTGTTACACACCAACCCCGGTTCCTTCTCCCTACAGGAAGATGAAGGCACACAGGAAAACAGAGGCAGCACTCACAGGACCGCATCTCCCAGATTTAACCCCACAAACTCTTCTGTGCTTCCTGCTGATGTTGCTGGAGTGGAGACCCCATCCCCAAAGGTGGTTGAAAAAGACCTGCACAGTCACACTGCCTTAAGGCATGACCCACAGTCTAATGCCATATCCAGGAATTCTCAGCTCTCATTTCTTGCCATGTAAATCTCTGCAACAGGAATGTGAGGGGCTCCAACAGGTCATACAGGATGCCTACAAGCCGCTTATTCTGCCAGGAATATAAAGTCTAAAATACCTCTTGATTCAGCTGGCAATTATTTTTTCACTAGTACACTCTACCTTTCCCCCCCTCTGGAGGTGCCTATATGCAGAAGAGGTAAACACCTTTCACTGTATTCAGTAAACTGAGCAGATAGAAACAGAAATATGGGCTTTATTTGCCATTCCTGTCCAAGTGAGAACAGGTGAGACCAGTGCTGAAACCCCACTAACAGGCTATGGACCCAGCCACTCCCACCAGCAGATTTGACAGGTCTCCCCAAACACAAGGCAAAAAGACCTGGCTCATGCCCTGAGCACCAGGCAGAGGACCAAGAGCAGGAGGGATGGTAAAAGACCAGGATTGTTGAAGACCATGGAAGATCAAGAAGCAGTGAGAGCTGCTGAATTCTCTGAATTCAGGGTAGTTAGGAACTGCCCATTGGTTTGCTCAGACATGTGCATTTTTACACCTAATTTCTAAGCCTTTCCTTAAAAAAGTCTTTGCCAAAACAAGCTGGTTCTCCATTTAAGAAGTGCTGATTCTGTAAACATGCAGAATCCACCATTTCCTCTGTTTATCTTTTATATTTTATTTGTGCCCTTCAGTTTCTATTCAGTGTCATCTGGTCCACCATACAGCTCCTAAACATGTGGGGCCTTTTGTTTAAGCACTCAGGTAGCCCCCAACAGAACCTGAATGTTCCTTAAAGAATGGTCTGTATTTACAAAAATGGCCATCCTTGGATAATGCTGTGTGCAGGCCCCCATATTTCTCAAGAAAGAACTGTTCCTTCCCATCACTTCCAAAATGGGGCTGACATTAGGAGACATCAGCTGTGACTTTCCACACAGACATCAGGCACAGAAGCAGTACAGTGAGACATCTAAAAAACATTCCCTTGGACCAGAGTCATTCCCCCTGAGGTAATTAAGCCTTTGTTGTGATGTATAAATGTCTCATTAGCTGTTTCTGAGAGCTTACTACACAGAGGACACGTTCAGTTGTTTGCAAACTCTCACATCCAAATTATTTCCAGATCACAAGTGCAGTACTTTCTAGCTTTCATCTAAATTCTTTCTTCTTAAACTTACGACCTCTTTCTTGTTTGTATTTTTAAAATGTTGTATTGACAGGCTCAACTGATCAAACGATCCAGATCTTACTGCCCAATTCCCATCACTTTGATAACCTACTGACTTTCAAAGGTCTACCCCTACATGATTTATTGAGATCTAGAAGTTTCTTCTGAGATGTCAATACTGCCAGATTTAACATCATCTCCTCTGCAACCCCACTTGTGAAAAAAGAACATGTGTTAGAAGATGACTCGTTCCTGACAATCACTTCTGTCAGTTAGCCAGGCTTAAATCCACTGGATGTGTACCTTATTAAAATGGTTATACAGCTAATCCTCGTGTTGTGTGAGAATAAGCCAAATGCACTGCTGTAAGGCTAAATATATTGAATATAAGCCATGGAATTAACTTTATCAACTAAATGTAAACTAAATAAAAAATTAAATCCTGGTTTCTTTAATAAGATGTCCTTCATAACACCACATTAATTCAAATTAATTAAATAGTTGTTCTCCACTACTGGAACTTCCTATCAGCACAGTTGTAGTTGCCAAATCAGCTTTTTTCATCATGAATTCAGCCTGATATCAACCATAACCCCAGTCTGCACCGACTGGTTGCTCCCTCTCCTCATGCCCCACTGTAAATCAGAACCAGACGATCTGCTAAAATTTAAACCATGTTTTAGAATTGCTATACTGAATACACATATGGACAGCAAAATATTTAGGACACAGTAACAGCCAACAATATTCACTCATTTCCTCGTGGAACAAATGTGCAGTTTTTCAGTTTTAATACTCAGTGAAGAAGAAATGGAGCTGCTAAAGGAGATCCATCTGCATCATGGCTTTATTTAATAAAGTTAATAAAGTTATGCTTATACATATACACACATATACATACATGCATATGCATATATGTATGTCCAAAATCTGCATTTTCAGAAGGACTACTTATTTAACTACAGATGTCAGATGACTTTGGTAACTCTACCAAACAAACTCATTTTTTGCTTCATTTTTGAGTTCGGTTGCTTTTATTTGTCCTCAATTATTCAGCAGAAACCAGTCCCATCAATAAAAAAATGTCAATTTTGATCTGCCTCATAAGATGCAAGAGCTCTAGATGGATTTCCAGTCAGCAGACAGGGTGAGTAGAACAGCTATTATTAACAGCTGTTAGACAGAGTGGCAGGACCAGAAGACAGCTCCCTAGATTTAGGCTGGATTAAGTGGATACTGTTCTCAGACAGACCTTCAAGCACTGTAAATAACTTTAAAACTCTACATTGTGGCTGTACTCTCTCTGCTGTCAGAATTGGTTAGGTCACATCATGAGATGGTTTACAGCAAAGTGACAAGGACTTTGCTGAATCGCAAACTGTATATGGCTTATCATAATAAATTAAAATTACTGAACACAGGTACTGGAGCAAAGGTCTACAAGAACAAGTGAGGCAAAGAAGACTGGCACAGAACTAATCAGAATATCACTATAGGACAGGAGAAAATGCAGCAGCTTTGCTAGAAAATTTGCTGGCTTTTAAATAACATTTTCTGCTTCTGCCCATGCTATCAAAACATTCTTTGGTGTCTTAGGGTACAATGTAAGATGTAACCAATGTATGCACTCTATCACCATCTTCATAAGCTGTTAAAAGCAGGTGGGGCAGTGTTCTTTATCTCTTCCATGGCTCATCTCTGATAACTCCAGGGGCTCTCTCTGCTAATGGGCCATCAAGTCTCACTGCCTGACTCATAAAATTCCATCATCCCACTGGGAGATGCTCCAGCCAGGGGGAGGAACTGAGCACTCCTGTCTGGATATAATCTGAGGTTTGGAATACCACAAGTAGCCTTATGTGGTGGATTCCCAAAGGACAAGAGCTACATAACCACCAGTGGACCTTCAGAGGAACATCAAACCCTTCTACAGCATCACCACTTCAACAGAACCACATCTATCCCTTCATCAGGACTGCAGCCACCACTTAATGGGACTGCCACCACCACCCTGACCCACAGGGTGTCAGGCTGTATCCTGACTCTGGCAGTTTAGGCCAGTGTTTTCCGCCTTTATTTTAATTTTCCTATTAAATTGTAGTTCTGACTCGAGGTCTCCTGCCGGTTTGTTTTCAAACTAATACATTTGGGTTTATGCCACCTGTATTTAAAAGAGACTAGTCAAATGGAAACAACTTTTAATTGGGCAGATACCCAAGTTCTACGATCGTTGGGGATAAATACCCAGTTTTCATGAGCCAAAGATATTAGTATTATTCAAGGACATCAGTATTATTCATATTAAGGAAGGAATCAAAGCAGTATGTTTTGCAGCAATTCCTGATCCTGCTCAACAAAAGCACAGAGATCATGCCAGCATTTAACTTTTTATTTCCTTTCATTTCTAACGTGTTTGTCAATATCCACCTCAAAAATTAAACCAAAACCCCATTAATATAGAACAGAAAAAGACTCCAAACCCAAATAACCCAAAACAGCTACTGGTGAAGAGCTCAAATGCTCACAGAAAATGTTGCCATTTCTTCTTTACCAATAAGATTTTCAGGTCCCCCTTACTGCTCTCTGAAGTTCCAGGTTTGTATTCCGTAGCACTGCAGCTTTGGAATAGAACAACCAACGAAAAAATAACTTTTATCGAAGTATTTTTTGCTCTTGTGCCGATTACCTCCATGAATTCAAGAGAGATCACTTCATGCAGCGTTCTCCTTGCCCCACAGCCCTGCTCAGGAGCAGAGGCAGGACCAGCCCTTCTGGAGGCTCTTCCTGCCCTTGCCTCTGAGCCACCCCACACTCACTGCCCCAAAGCAGTGCCCTGTGTGCCAAACCAACAGTGCTGCTCTCCACTTTCCTCACTGGCATTCTAGGGAGGAGGATGGCACACAGATTGCACAAACTTCTGCTGCTCCTTTTCAACAGGAGCATCTCTTCATGCCCATCTTGCATCATTAATATGGCTTTTCAATCAAGAATAGCCAAGAAGGAAAGAGGGTCCTTTCAGAAAGCACTTAAGTATCTTGGAAATTCAGGCCCATATCCCCAAAATATGATAGACTGATTCCTACTCTATCCAAAAAGATCCAGTTGGCTTTAAAACTCTAGCCTTTAAAACTTTAAATTCTACTGAAAAGGTGATACGGAAGAGGAACCAGAGCACTTTTCAAAATTGAAACCAAAGCCTTTCCTTACATTAACAGCAGCTCCTTTGATAATCTAAGCTGAAAGGAATCCAATATATTTCTCGCTCTCTGGTCTTACTTTTAATACCCCGTTAGCTTGGATAACGAAAATAGATGACTCCATTTCACCTGCAGCTTCTGGAGCACCAGGTGAGCTCACCAGCCCCCAACACAGCCCAAGCCTGTTTTCCTTTGGGAAACCACGGCTGCTCCAGGCTTTGCCAGGTGACTGAATGGAATTACTTCTATTGCTCCTCAGTAGGAAAAATGGGAGAGCAGTGGATTAGGGATAACATCTAACAATTGTGGTTACTCTCAGGGAAGAATGCAGATTTTTAATTTCTCTTTTTGAATTTTCAGTAATTGCAACTGGAAAGGGATGCCATTATTATAATGCACGCAGTAAGGAAATAAACTGAAGTTCCCCAAACTATTTTACTTTCCCACCAAAAAATCAATGCAATAAAAGCTCTTCAAACTGCTCCAAGTCATCTTTACCAAGTTCAGACAAGCACCTTTTTGATCACAGCTAGCCAAAACAAGACCATGATGTACAAAGCTCACACACAGGAAAAAAAAAATTCTTTATGCTACTAATTTTATCATGTTTCTCTCGAGTGAGTTTTCTACAGAAACCTGCCAAACTCATTTACAAATACTCTCAGCTCTTGGGAGATAATAAAGAAGTTTCACCTATTTACTCCAGCTGTTTGCAGTACCTGCAGCAATTACCACACAGGGCTGAAGTGCAGTTTAGAGCCTACCCAGCCTCACGTTCCTATTCCCATCATTTACCAGCAGGTTAATTTTGTTCTTCTTGTATTCACTAACCCGTGCTGAGAATCCGGAAAAGCAAGTGTACTGCTCCCGTAATCAGTGATTTCCTGAGTTGTATTCTGCTTTTATTTCACCTCTTCATGACTAACAATAACTAAACCTCACCTCATAACAAAAGGAATCTCAACAGAAAAGTGGGATTTGACTCTCCTACTCCAAAGGAGCACAGCTGTGGAAGCAGCTGAGCAGGAAGGAGGCCTGGGATGGTTTTGGGGGCACACCTGAATATTGCCCAGAGGAACAGCAGATCCAGCTGAGGATGGTCATTTGCTGTTACAGGTACTGTAGGGACAACTGGAGTTTCTCTGTCTCCACGGAGACAAGAAATAATGAAAGGAAAAACATGAGGTGGTCAAACAGACTTGTTTGGCATCTCCTGGCAGAGCTCAGCATGGAAACACATTTTTAAATTCTGGTCCAAGCCTTAGCCCCTGGATATGCTGATCCTCGTCCCAGCTGGCTGACTTGGCAGTGTCTCAGCTGGCAGCTTTCTTGATTTCAATTATTAAATGAGCATTTATTATAATTCTAGTTTTCTGTTCTATTCTCATACGAGAACTTCAGTGCAAGGCAAATTCACCTAGCCCCATTAATGAATTACATGTATGAACAGAATTAAAAACCCAAGTATTTTTCATACCTCAGGATGTATAGGCTATGCATTGGCACACTGGCACTCGGTGATATTTTACAATTCATAGCATCACTAAGGTTGGAAAAGCCCTCCAAGACCACCAAGTCCAAGCTGTAATTAATTCCCACCTCGTCCCTGGCCCAGAGCACTGAGTGCCACATTCAGGCATTCCTGGTACACCTCCAGGGATGGGGACTCCAAACCTCCCTGGGCAGCCCCTGCCAATGTTTAATCACCCTGCCCAAGAAGAAATTCCTCCTGATGTCCAACCTGCACCTCCCCCTGTGCAGCTTGAGGCCATTTCCTCTTGTTCTCTCTACCCTGTGCTTTAACACCCACACAACAGGATTCTTTAGCTGGGACAAAATTGTACATTCAATTTTGTACATTCAACTCATAATTAATTTACTAAGGACTCTTGTATGCAACAAATGTATTCCTTGAATAGGGAACATCCTTGGACTTCACAGAAAATTAATCTGATTCAGCCTCCTAGCTGAAAAAAGATAAAGTATACAATATTCTAAGAACTATCTGTTTTTATTCAGAATATAGATAATTGTACAAAACTTTTTACAGCTTCTGAGTTTGCTATCTACAGCTCTCAAACTACTACCTCACTATGAATCTTCTTTGAACAAAAAGGAGGAATAAACCAACAAGAAAGATAACAAATAACAAATTACCACCCTGATGAAATCCTAGTGGTTTCTCAAGCTCTCATAACTAAAATGCTATCCACTTGCTTCCTATTTCCTAAAAACCCTGATAACATGAGGAATCTGTTTGCATTTTTACAGCTTTTTGATTTACTCTATGTTGGATTTTTGCAGAAACAGCAAGGTCATGTAAAATATTTTGTAATTTTTTTGTTGCATAAAGATTGTATCTATATTTACTTCTACTTGCCTTTATGTTTAGTAGCCTTACAAGCTTTCATTTTCCCTAATCCCCTTGGACTTCTGCACCTTTCAACCAAGCCTCCTGACAATCCTGCATGGACTCAGAGCAGCACTCACTCTCTCCAATCCCTCCAAAAATTCAGACCTTAGAATGGGATTACAAACACTGATTCTGATATTGCCCAGACTCCTGTGACAAGAGATCAGAACTACACACCAAACACACGCGGAATCTTTGTGTGCTGCTGAGGCAAGCAAGCACCCTGCAATATGCAGTGCTGTATTTACTGACACTGAGCCCTGGGATGTGCTGCCTGGCCCTTCTCATGGCAGTGCTGAGGGAAGCACCCCGGGCTCCCCAGGCTGTCCATGGCACACAGACATCATCTGCTGGGGGCTGCAGAGGGTGGGACAAACCCTGAGCTGGGAGGGAAGCACTGGGGAATGGCCACAGCCACTGGTGCTCTCCTCCTCACCTCTGCAGCTAGGGATGCTCAAGGGTTTCACAGCCCTCTGCCAGCTTTGCATGCAGATCAAGGGGGAGAAAGGGGAAAAATGGGTCATTCCAAGAAAAATTTGGACGAGTTTATGTATCTTCTCCTTCCAAAACTGCGACTGTAGGATGAGGAATGTCTCCACAGACACAAGAAATAATGAAAGGAAAAACACGAGGTGGTCAAACAGACTTGTTTGGCATCTCCTGGCAGAGCTCAGCATGGAAACACATTTTTAAATTCTGGTCCAAGCCTTAGGCCCTGGATACGCAGGGAAACACGATCACACAATCACAGCTGGCACAGAATTTCCACGTCACCTTTTCTACACATCCCATTCAGATAAAACCAGCACGCAGCATGCACGTAGAAAAAGCCATACTTTGAATTTGGAGCAATGTACCTTCAGTTCAGTGTGCAGCATGATTTCACAGACTTTTATAGGAGAATATCTTGCAAGACAACAGTTTGAAGCATTTGTTCAGGGAAATGTCAATCCTGTCAACTGCAGCATTCTTCGAACAGCCACATCAGACCATGTTTTCACAGCAAGGGGTAGCATGAAAGTCTCAAGGCCAATGTGGTTTTTTGGGTCTTTTGTGTAAGATCAAGCCTGGATCAGGAAAAAGTAATACAGCTTCCCCCAATTCTTAACAGATTTCTTCTTTTCTGTTATTCCTTAAAGATGTTCCTCAGCACAGACTGAAATCTTATTCAGTTGTTCACACTCACAGCAGTTTTACCACGCAGGGTTTGTAAGTGTATCTCAGACATGCACACTTCCAGGGAGTTTAACAGATACTTCGTTTGTACAATACAAATCAGCAAGACTAGTGGCTTCAAGAAACTATTCTTGTTAGCAAAATGCTCTGTGAACATTACTTTTATCAAAACCATGCGCCAACTCACCGCACAAATAAATTGCAACCTCATAAAATTGTCAAAATTGCATCCCTTAGGAGCAACAAAGCACTTTCTGCACTGTAAAGTATTTCTTATTTTGTTTCTACTATGTAAAGTGTAATAGGCTACATGATTTGATTTATATTTTGGGCATCCAGTACATCTATTAGCTATGTAAAAGACAGCACACCAAATATTTCACAGTTTATACTCTGAGTTTCAATTATTCCTGACACTGAAATAATGAATTGGTGCAGGCAAGGAAGTACTGGGGGCGGGGGGAACAAAAACCAAAACCCAAACAAAAAAACCCAACCAACGACACCAGAGGGTGCTGGCACTGCCCAGGCTCCCCAGGGAATGGGCACAGCCCCGAGGGCACCTCGGCTCCAGGAGCCTTTGGACACCAGGGGTGCACAGGGGGGATGGCTGGGGGGTCTGGGCAGGGACAGGGTCAATGGTCCTTGGGGGTCCCTTCCCAGCTCAGCCTGCCCTGTGAATAAAAAAGAATGGTCTGCTGACTACTGCCAGCCTAAATCATCCCAGAGCAAAGCAGGAGCCAGGCTGGGGAAACATTAAGAACTAAGAGACCAAGAAAAGATTTAGCTACATAAAGAAAATAGTAGCTTTCTAAAACTGGGGTGGAGAAACAATTTAATTCACGCCTATACCATCATTAACATTGAAATTAATGTTCCTATGTGAACTAAGAAAGACTATTTTCTTATGAATAAAAAATAATCAATTAATTTGAAATATGAGGAGGAAATAAAGCTAAATAGATCGCTGCTATGAATAAAAGCCCTGCCTCAGTTGACAAGTTATCAGTTTTGGAAATGAAGATCAGATCTGCAAGTTAGTAGCCATTTTTTAAAAAAGTTGCACAGGAATCCTTGTTTAAAGTCCCTCTAAAAGTCTGTCACATGCAGCAAAACCCCTGATACCGTCTGCATGTCAACACAGAAATGCTGACAGCAATCTGCACACAACACGGGTCACACCCGTACATTTGAACAATTCTTTCAGTTTTTCAGATGATGAAAACACGAGTTTTCTCGTGTTTCTTTTTCAATCCTAGACAAATTGTTCTGAGTAGTGGAAAAAATCGCTCCAATACACATATTAAAACTTGAAGATCAGCTTTGTTATATATGTTGAAGTTTTACTAATGTAGCACAAAACCCCTCCTGTGCGTGCACACAGCAAACCCTCAGGTCCCCAAACAACAGCTCTGCCCCCCACCATTAAAATGACAAACTGCATCCCCAGCTGCAGCACACCCAAACTCCCTAACAGATTAGATTTAAAATTGAGCAATGCACCAGGGCAGCTATTAGTCTTTCAACTCAAGTGTCAACTTCAAACAAATTAATGGCTGAGCAATCGCAGCCAAATGGCGCCTTGACAATTACAAACTGCAATTCTAAATCCAAATTCCAGTGCAAGATCACTGAGTAAGTTTCCTGAACTGTAGTAATTTGCTTGAGTAAAAAAAAAAAAAAAAACCATGCTGAATGTGGTTCTGCAAGTTATCACATCCACTTCAGCATCCAATTCTGTGAAGAAAGACGTACTGGAGATGAAAGAAGAAGAGATCAGAGCAGGAATTTGATACACAAGAGCTGGAAGTTACAACACACATGCAACCCTTGTCAAACTCCTCCAACTACACTCATCTACACATAATCTACAGCTAAGATGAAACTGAATATTCTCCAAGAACCAGCATGATGTGAGCTGCATCTCAGCTTGAAACTACAAAGGAATTGGCCAGTGGTTGAGATTTTTGCACACTATCATCCATTTTCAGCACACACTCTTGGAATTAGGGAAGACAAGTAAGCGGACAGTAGCAACTAATTGTATGGGCCCCTCCTTTTGCTTTAGAGATTTCTTTTTCCTCTTCAAAGCTTTATAGATTGATTGCAAAGCTATGCTGTAAATCAAAAGGAAGGCACTACTCATTAGCTAGTTAGAATTTTCTGAGCTCTTTACTGTGAAGCCATTTCTCTGCTGTTTGATCCAAAGGCCACTGGCAATGTCTACGAGTGCACTACCTGCCATGGAGCTGAGACAGTTTTTCCTAGATCCATTTTCAACAGCTTGATGAATTTCCACTTGCTTCCAGTTCTAAAGAGAACCACTAAGGTATATGCTTCGTGGATTCAGAATTCTTCTTCAGAGTGAACAAAAAAGAAAAAAAATGTAGCCCAAGAGTGAGTAAAAGAAGGGGCATGGTCTACCAGTGTAGAGCAACATGTCCAGCTGTGATTACCTACACTCCACCTGAAAAATATGGGAAGTAATGCCTTTTTCTTCTTCAAGAAAAAGAAAATTATAAGTACTGTTACCACTGTAAAAGTTATCCCTCAGCAAGAAAAAATACCTTGAAGGACACAAGCATCCTGCTCACCCCTATCAGCTTCTAACTTTATGAAAGAATGCAGAGAAAGCTTTCTTTTCTGGGGTATTTTTGATCTCTGAAATAGACCGAGTCTCTTCTTTCTACTGCTGCTGGAGGACACTACTCACACAAAGCACTTTCATTTTCCAGTCCTTCAGCACGCAATAGTGCATTCAATCCTTTACCCATGTTCTTTCTAGATAAAAGTGAATACTTTAAGCCGTGTTTTCATCCCTGCCAGCTTTGAGAAGCCCTGTGCCTCTTGTTTTAGTACACTGAACACAGCTCCAAATGGCAGGTCTCTGGCAGCCTTGACTGCCCAAGCCCTGTCAACTGCAGGAGGCACCTGAAGGGATATGGGTGACCCTTGGGACCTGGGCAGCTGGGAGTGATGCTGGATGCTGGCACAGGGCCAGTGAGCCCGGGTGGAAGCAGTGCAGGAAGATGAATGGCACCTATAATGATCTGGCATTTACCTGGAGTGACAGTGGTGACATCTGTGGCTTGCCATGACGTGTAGCTGGAAGCCAGGAGCCCCACACCCCATCCAGGTGCTGAGGATGAAGGCAAAGCCACCAGCAGACAGTCAGGATGAACGCGGTGCAAAGCGCTGGCTGGCAGGGGGAACCCCACGCTTGAGCTGGTCCCACTGGCCCCCCACAGTCCCCACCCAGCCCCCCTGACCACAGCCAGGGGACCTGGCCCTCCACAAAGCTGTCACACAGCCTTTGTCTCATGCAGTATCAAGGGAAATCCTTGAGCACTCTCTTCCTACACACGCTTGATTTTTCCAAGCTGTCTTCAGAGCAGCAAAGCAGTGCCAAAGGGCATAACCCTGCCCCTCCTCTGTCACCAAACAGGAGGGGAAAGTGGAGCAAGGCTAAATGTATAGACTGAGCCCTGAAGGAATGAATACACCTGGCAAACAACAAAGCAATTTAGCTACAAATAACCCACGGGGATCATGGGCACAGATGCAGGTACAGCCTGCAGAGCAGCAGTGCACTCTGTGTAGATCAACAGGGGGAACATGCAGGAGGTCACAGAGCTCCACCCCAGACCTGGCAACAGAATAGGATTCACAAAAGGACAGCAGGGCAGTTCCCCATGTTTGGGAAGAAATTTTTCAGTGCTTGTCACAATCATCTGAAATAACATTCACAACTGCTGAAAGGCCTCACAAAATCTTTTCCAATTACTTATGCATGCAAAGCAAAACTGAACCAAAACCTAACATAACTTCTATGAAAAAAACCAAACCTGTTAAATTTCACTGGAAGTTCTGCATAATAACTAAAAGATATCACTTGTGTCTACCCACACGAATGAGATCTGCAGCCTTTAGAAAGCAAAAAACTTTCGGATTTTTACTTGCAAGGTCCTCTTTTCATGTCTGAAAACCAGAAGCTCTTCACTAAATGTTGCCTGAGACTATTTTGAGTATCATCAATATTCTATATTTGGAAAAGTACCAAGCAATGTGATAAATAGAAATCCACTAATCACTAAGGAAAAAAAAAAAATGTACAAGTAAAGGTGACTCGTCCTGTCCCAGGTTGGTGTATTTGGGACCCATTTGTCTTCATGTCTCACTTCAATATTATGGTGCTCCTGACTAAAACTTCAGCCACAGGGCAACTAGTGTCACAACCAGTGACAACCAGTGTCACTGTGCAAAAGGCTTTGCACACACAATGCAAGCTCCATCCACTTTATCAAGGTTTTGTCACAGTTAATGGCCAGACTGTGTCCAACACCAAAGAACAGACATGAGAACACAGGGCAGGGCAAGAAATCTGCTGGGCTTGGATCTGTTCCTCAGGTGATAAAAAATTATTGTTTTAATTTCTGCTAGGAACAATGGACAGGCTGTGATTTGGTAGGTCTCAAACCAACACCAGAATGAAGGGAGCAGAAATGCACCCCCCGGTTGCACCTCCTGCACAGGGTGTGGGTTTCCCCAGGGCAGGAGCCGAGGATGAACGCGCTGGGAGCACCCAAAGGTGTCCCTGGGCTGCAGCTGGGAAGCACATCCAGCCCTGTTCCTAAGCAATCCCACCCTCCCTGTGCCAGGGCCAGACAGGAGGTTTGGATCATCCATTCACTCTGCATGCAGTGCACCAGCCCCAGGAGGAGAGGGAGGCTTGGGCACAGCACTGCATCGAGCAGCAGCAGGCAGCTCCAGCCCCGGTTTGTCCTCACCAAGGCATGCAGACTGCAACTTAAAAACACAACACTTTTACCTTTCTGTTGTTTATAAAGAAAAGCTCTTAAAAAAATCCTGGCTCAAGCATAAAATAATGCAAATACAAGCTAAAAATTTTTATTCTCGCCAGCAGGAATGAAAACATTCTGTTAGAGGTACTGAGGGTTAAACTTTTTTTTTCACATTTATAATATTCAGTACTGGGAAAAAAAATCTCAGCAAAGAGTAATTGCTCCCACAGGGACCAATCCATGGGTCACAGTTTTTTGCACTTGATGGCAAGAGAGCCTTGACTGAGATTTTCTGTAAGACCCAGATTTAAGCTTGCAGCATAATCACAATTTTGCCCTAGCTCCAGAAGCTGAGCTAAAGCACCACTTCTACAGTGTAATTATTCTACATATGTTCCAAAAACCCATGGGGAAATCTTATTATTCAGAAGAATAAATAGGGTAAAAATAAATGGTTTTTAATTTTAGCCAATTTTTAAACTCCTTATGAATTTTCATTTTTCTTATGCAAGTTTAAGTCCATGGGAGAAAGGATTTGCCTTGAAGAAATAATTAAACTTTCATCTTCAGTTACGCTTCTTAGCAAATACACAGCCACCCACATAGCACACAATGCCCAAGTGCTGTTCAGTGACAGAGTGCCAACATAATCACTAATGCCTCATAATCTTCCTTTCAGTTTCAAATTGAATATTTGAAGTTTGAATTTGTGTTCAACAACCCAGAGCAAGCAGAAATGCAGTAAGGGCTTAGGTTAAAAGGGTGTCGGTGTCCCAGCACAGAGCTTAATTTGCCCACAATAGATTTTTGAATACTTGAACTATTCTGAGAGGAAAAGGCAGTAATTTGTCATTCGGGATAGGCAAATCTACTACCTTAAGGATAATAAAAGATTATAGCACTCAATTTATGATGACAATGTCTGGACCAAATTTAGTCAGGTGCAGAAGTCAGAATTTTTAAGGGAAGGGAAGCTGAGGAAGCAGGTTCAGGTAGACCCAGACACACTTTGTAACTAAGTCCACCATGAGACCTTCTCCAATTCCTGGGAACATTTCAACATTCCTTTCTGTATGCAGGGAACAAATGACCACACAGGTGCTCTGTAGACAGGTCAAAAAATCTGCACATCCTCTCACTGGCAAACACCAGTGGACAAATGCTGCTCCTTTTGCCTGGAGCTCAGGCTGCTTTCCAGCTGGCTGAAGGAAAGGGCAGAAAGAGCAATCACCAACAGTGGAAATCAGGGGTTAATGCAGACTGAGGGACTGAAATAGGATTAATTTTCAACTGTTACTCTGAACTGCACAAAGGACCCAAATCAAGCTCCAAGGGCCTATCAGAGGTGACAAAATCACATCATCGATCCTAAGTATTAGAGCCAACATGAAAACGAAGCACAAAGTAAAAAACAAAAACTGCCAAAAAGAGGTTGTATCATCTACCCAAGAACTCCTTCGAGTAACAGAGGCCTCCTTGCCTCACCAGCCCCAAATAACCAACAAGTTCACCCGATCCAAACAAATTCTAGACCCCTCAGAGGTCTTATGGGCACAAGTGTCTGATCTGCAGCAGCAACAGAAACAGCACCGGCCAGGACCTTCCTCAGCTTCATGGGTTCTTGCCATATGGCACCCCCTTCCTTCTCACAAAGACAGAATTACTGATGGAAAGCTGATGACTCCTGCCTCAACACAAACACCTCAGGAATCTCCCCAAATCTTGCAGGACTGGGAAAGCAACTCCTGAATGCCATTGCAATTTCCAACCCAAACAACATATTAGTAATAGACATGTTCTTCTCTTCCTTCAAACACACAATAAAGGAAAAAAAAAAACCCCAAAACTGGAGAGTTGACCCAATGTAATGTATTGCATCCAGCATCAAACCTTCCATTACAGAGCAAATCTGGAGGTTACACAGGCAAAAAGCTATTAATAAATCACATGTAACATCCTAAACTTCACAGTCCTAATGCTTAAACTTACAGTTACACAATTATTGCAAATTATCTGCTAACCAGAGACAGAAGAATGCTTGCCCACCTCTGCCACTCAGTACTGACCAAGTGGACACAGCAGGTTCATTCTGAAATATGAAAAAGTAGAAATCCAGTCCAATACTCCTGAAGGATATGGCACTTCACAAGAGGTTTGTACCAACTGAGATGTGATAGCAACTGTGCCTTACACTAACTGATTAATTTGTGGACCTTTCACACATCTCATTAGTTCTTGTAAATATACAGGTTTAAATATACAAGTTTAAATGTATAGGTTTCAATAGATGGATTAGGATGCCCAGAGCCAGTTGTCAGCAAAGCTCTTTGCAGGTCTCACTTGCCAAGACTGCCTGAAGGTTCAATTTGATTTTAGAAACATCACCTCTGCTGTCTAATGTCACTCAGATTCCTCTCCAGTCCTAGCATCTTCCATCCCTTTTGCCTGCCTGCTAGAGAAGGTGTCCTGCCAGACCTGTTTGTGAACAAAGTGTGGGTGAGTGGTGGTCAGTGACCATCGTGGGCAGAGTGACCATGAAATGTCAGCATTTTCTGTACTGGGAGGGACACCAGCAGGATTTCCACCTTGGACTTACAGCAGGCAGACTGTTCAGGACATTGGAGGATGGGGAGGCTCTGCAGTGAGACTTGGACAGACTCGATCAAAGGGCCGAGGACAGTGGCATGATGTTCCACGAGGCCAAGTGCCACATCCTGCAGGTCACCAGCCACTTCACTGTGAGCCAAAGTGTGCCCAAGGGGGCAAGAGGCCAATGACACCTGGCCTGTATCAGCAGCAGGGTGGGCAACAGGGCCAGGACAGTGCCTGCCCCTCTCTGCTGGGCACTGGCGAGGCCACACCCCGAATGCTGTGTCCAGCTCTGGGCCCCTTATGGAAAAGGACATTGAGAGGCTGGAGCATGTCCAGAGAAGGGCAACAAGGCTCATAAAGGGTTGAGAAAATGTCCCATGAGGAGTGGCTTGAGGGAGCTGGGTTTGTTCAGTGTGGGGAAGAGAAGATTCAGACCCCACCCTTTCCAATCCCTGAGAGCAGGGTGCAGGGAGCTGGGGCTGATCTCCTCTGCCGTGCTCACAGTGAGAGGACAAGAGGAAACAGCCTCAGGCTGAGACAGGGAGACACTAGGGATCATAAAAACATTTATCACTGTTTGCGTGGTGGAATAGCCTGCTCAGAAAGAAGGAGGAGTCACCACCCCTGGAGGTGATGAAGAGGAATCTGGATTTGGCACTGGGAAATGGTTCAGTGGCACAATGTTTACGGTGGTGCTGCTGGGTTGATGGCTGGTTTGGTCTTTAAGGCCTCTTCCAACCTCGATTCTGTGATTATATATCATCCTGTAAAAATGGAACCCTGATCTTGCATTTTTCAATACTGCTGATAATGCACACACACAAAAAGCTACCAAAATAGTACACAATTCTGCACAGTTCATCCCCTAGACAGATGATGCAACAACAGAAAACCAAACAAAAATCCAACAAAAGAGCCATCACAATATGTCGCCTTAATTTTCTTTGCCTTCTGACGTTTGCATTCTTGCAGTGAAGTTTTTTATGGACTTGCATGTAAATAATATGTTTTTAGACTTGTTTTTGTTTACATAGCTCTCCTCTAGAAGGAGTTAGATGAGTGATTGTGATTTTCACCAATGAGGTTGGAGAGGTGGCAACACCATCCCCCAATCCTTTGCCTCTTCTAGAATTCTATATAACAGAGTCAGAAATTTAATAACAAATCTTCTTCCTGCTGAACCAGACAGAGCACAGTCTCGTTCCTTTGTGTCCTATTGCAACAACAATAGACTTCAGAAATGCTGCTTAAGAAGCTGTAGGGTGTCACTTGCACACTGTGATGATGAGGATGCTCTAAGAACAAACTTGGAAAAGGATTTGTGCAGCAGGCATGCCAGCAGCAAGGAACAAAATCTGCTCTTTTCATGTGTGTGTAAAATAGGTTTAATTTTCAGGTCAGCGTGTGATATCATGACATTAATGGACAGTCTTGGTATTTTATCCATTTCCTTCAAGCTGAGCTTCTGGTCTCTGATCATGATCACGAGCAATTCTGTTTATCAAAAGATGGCCAACAAATACAAAGTTCTCATCTCTTTGCTTCATCAGTAATTAGCAGAAATTATTGAGGCAAAGCTTACAGGGCAGATAAAACCTCACATATGGTAGAATCTTTACTTTTGACTTGTCTGAACAAGCACAAACAAAATCCACATCAAATAATAATTTCAGCCTGCTGTCTTTTACAATGAGTTTCATTTCAGATATCTCCAATCTTAGTTTGTCATTAGCAATGTTAATTAGTTCACTATCTCAATAGCACACTAGATTCAGTAAAAACCTGAGATCATTGCTAATTTCAGAAGAAAGCCTGTTCTTCCTTTAATATAGCAATAGTCACTGCAGTGAATAATAGTAAGTCACTGTAGAAAACATCCATGGCAATTAATAATGCTTGCAATTTTCAATCAGTTACAAAATTAAAATAAAAATTCTACTACTTTTTAATTTCCAGAAAGATAATCAAAGGATAATTATGAATTATCACATTTACTGTATTATTATCCCTGTGAGGACATACAGTGACACAATTCAAAGCTGGATTATGTCTTGTTATGCCCTGAGCCAAGTTCTGTATGCACACATGTGGTGTACATCCTGCCACAGCTCTTTCTGAAGGCAACACCAGCATGGTAATTGTTCTTTGGTACCTCTGTCATGATTGAGGGGCTTGTTTTAAATCTCTCACATGGTTCAAGTTCACAGATTTCTTGTAGAAGGTAAAACCCAATTATGTGGAATTTCAATCACAAGGGACAGGAGTGGCCTGTGCAATTAAACAGTACTCTTGCACCAGGAGGTGACTGAAAGACAGAACATCTGAGCTTCCCCTGGGACCTCCTGCAAAGGGAAAATGCTGAGAGGTTCCTGGGGACATACTGGCACTGCTCTGCTCCCTCCCAGCAGCTCGTGGAGTCCATCACCAACCACCACGAACACACTGAGCAGCAGCTCAGCTGGAATGTCTCTCTGAGGCTGCAGTGCCCAAGGAGTGCCCAGCTCCCACACCTCTCCCCTCAGCTGGGCAGAAGGGGGAGAGCAGGGCAACTGGAAGTGGGCACACGTTTGCCAGGGCTGGGCCAGCTGGACTTTCTGCAGTGGATTTACATCTCCCAAAGCAGATGAGGGGCTGAGACAGGAGGTCTCCACGCTCACAGGTAATCCTCTCCCTCATTTCTGCTGAGTCGAGTGTGCACACATTTGCAATTGTGCCTCCGTATGTCACAGAACAGAAACAATGCTCAAGGGTTTTCTAAAGCAATTTCTAAATTTAGATGTATTTAAAGACTATTTACAAGCTTACCTCAGCTGGATTAGGAAATGAGTGGTGACAGCCTAATTTAAAACATCAGAGGACCAGCTGTATGCAGGGAAAGCGGGCAGGAGGGGAAGGCTGCAGGAAGTGTCTCTGAATCCACTTGCTCTTCCAGGCAAACACCTGATATCTCACTTCTCTCTGGGCCCTGAGCACATGAGATTCAGCAGCTTGCTCAAACAAAGCAATTAGCAGCAGCCAGCACTTGCTGTCAGAGCTGTCAGCACCAAGCTGCCTGGACACCCAGGCTCATTTGGTGTCACCCTTTTCAGGAAGCCCTGGGTGAGCCCTGCTGCCCCTAACACGGGCACAGGCACAAGAGCCCTGGCTCAGCTCCTCCTTCCCTGCCAGCCCCAGGGCATCCATGCTCAACAGAAGCTCCTGGGCTGCTGTGCAGTGACATTTCTTGCTAAAACAGAGATCGTGGCTGATCCACTTGTTCCTTCAACCCTTGTGTTAGAACTAGATACACAGACAAATAAATAATATCAGGGGCAGGATCATCTTACACCAAACCACCATCCAGACAGCAGGCACACTCCCATCCTACCACACAGGACTGCAGGAACAAAGGGAAAATGAGTGGATTGTGTTGGGGCTTCTAAAATGCAGGAAAAGGTCACCTTCCACCTCTGTTTCCATTTCTCATGTATTTTAAAGATTTAAAACTAACCTTTTGATATCAGCACCCTACATTTAAAAACACATCACCTCTAATTGCAGGGCAGTTTGGGAAACAAGGCAGTCAAGGCATTTCCAGGCTACACAACATTAACTGTTAACAAAACAAAACAGAACAAAACAAAACAAAACAAAAAAAAACAAACAAACCCAAACCCAAAAAACCAAAACCAAAACCAAACAAACAAACAAAGAAACCCCCAAAACAAAACAACAACACACAAAAAACCCCCAAAAGACCAAGGAAAGAAAAGAAAAAGGCGTAAAAGACCTATCAGTAACTGAGCAGACTGACATGCTGCTTGAGACTAATGGAGTGCTGGTCTCTTGTTTAACAAAAATACAGAAATACCAGCGAGGGCCATGACAAAATTCAGCACTATTCCCACGCCAAAAAGCAACTCTGAAAGATTCACCTGTGTATTTTTGTCAGCTGCAGTGGGTATTCTTGTTTACTATCTATGCACACTTATGTGAACAACTTACAAAGGTTATAATTAAGCTGAAATTCTACCCAGCCTCATGAAAAAACCCAAGTATTTTTGAAGATCATTTGCTGCAGAAGTCAGTGACTTTTTCAAAAACATTCAAAGAGCAAAATCACCAGGAAATGATAAGTGGCAAATACTGATTAGATAAAATCATCAGCATTTCACTAAAAGGAAATACCAAAAGGAAAATAAAATTATTCTGGCTATTTTCTCTTTTTTACTGAAATAACGTGTGTTTTATTTTCAGTTTGTTTGGAGCAGTGGAGAGAGAGAAAAATGAAAGATGAGAGCCATAATCTGTGAGAGCATTCTCGGACTTCCCCAGATAGTGAAATTTAACACTGACAGATAGAACAGCAACTCAGAGCCCAAGCTCTGCTCTGGAATCAGGGACAGCACTGAAAAGAAGAGGAATAAAGAACTTTTATCAGCCTCAGCTGCTAAGAGAGGCAAGGTGTAAAAATAGTCTGTAAGCATTGGAAACCAACAAGAAAAAACCTCTGGAGCTGCTTTCTTGCCATTTTATTCTTCAAATTGTTGCTGTTATAGCAGAGTGGAGTTTAAGTTTTGTATTAACTGCTACAAAATCCCCACAATTATTTCCCCTCACAATGACGAATTTTTTCCTAATGTCCCATCTAACCTGCCCTCTGTCAGTTTGAAGCTGACATTCCCCCTTGGCACTCCAGGTCCTTGTAAGTAGTGTCTCTCCATCTTTCTGGAAACTCCCTTGAGGTACTGGAAGAGGACAATTAGGTCACCCTGAAGCTTCTTTTCTGAACAATCCCAAAGCCTTCTCTCCCAGCAGAGCTGCTCCATCCCTGGGATCATCCTGGAGCC